>BMAV01012905.1:79411-129110 GCA_019973955.1 Trichonephila inaurata madagascariensis
CACTAGGCAATTTAAATTTTATAATATTTAGATTTTGGAGAATCGACTTGGTGGCTCAGAAGTAGCGTGCCCACCTCGAAAGCCCAAAATTTGGGGTTCGATCGCAGATGGAGTCAATAGATTTTCTAGATGCGAAAGCCGTAGGCATGCATGTCATATGATTATGTGGCATACTAAAGATCCTTTGAGCATCAATTTGGCTCTGGTACTGAAAGCCATCTGACAAGAGCTTGAGTTGAATAAATCCAATCGTCGAAAGCTTGATAGCGGAAGCCACCACTAGATGCTGTCACTAATGAAACGGATCTAACACTACGGGACTTGCAATGTCTGCAACGGCTAGATTTCAAATATTCAACCTAATTGAAAAAAAATTGAGAGAGTATTAGTAACCTGCATAATGAGGTAATTCTCTTTTCTTTTTCTTTTTTTCTTTTAATTTCCTCTAGACATATCTTTGTTATTATTTATACGCGATATGTTTAATGCCAATAAAAAAATACTTCAATATTTTTTCAAATTTCTGTTAGATTGTTAATATATCTTACGTTTTAAATACATTCTAATTTATGAAAAAAGCAATTATACTTTCGAATAAAAGAAAAATTCTCACACATCTGCCATTCTTATTCGAATTATTTCTTAAGAAAGAACTATCTTTTACAATTAATTTTAATAAACCTTGTAAATAATTAAGGGGAGTTGGTACCCCTTACATAACTAATGTTAAATTGAGCTTTTTTATATACCTTTTCTCAGAAGCTGTTAAATATAAAGACTTCAAATGTTGTCAGTATATTAATTATATTTATACTAAAGTGAGATTTTTCATATATAATGATTAGTCTGTTTTTCAAAAACATGCAACGTAAAAAGTATCTCCATGAATTTTTTTTGAAAATTGTCATTTCTTGTTACAATAACTGCTGTCCAGCAAAGTATTTTGGAAATATCTCAAAATTCTCACTTCAATGGGTAAGGCATTGGCCCGTGAGGGTTGCCCTACTTCTACAATATCTTCACAACCTAGAGGTGTGGGAGTGAATGAAGAACCAGACATTGCCATAATCTTAATATATTTTTATTAAGACTTTAACTTAAACAATATACAATTATATTATTTATATTTAAACCAAGTGAATCTTGGTTTATCAAGCGATCCTGATCACTATATCTAACTTTACCACCTACTCCTAATCTCAGTAAATACACAGTTCCTAGTAGTAATTTGAACAATCCTACCTCTATATGCTGGGTAAGCAGTAACTCACTCGAATCCTAAATGACGTTTCTTTATCTCGCGTGGAATGGTATCCATCTTTAACTTGAACGTATTGGTCCGGATATATTAAATCTTGAACGCGGGTTTGTCTCTTACTTTAACTTGATCACTTGAAAACATGGGCCTCGTATAATCACTTCCCGTAACCACCCTGCTTACGCTAAACTTCTGCTATTTAAAAGGTTGCTAATTTGAATATTCGCTCACGTTTTTCTTCTCGGGTTGGTTGGAAAAATTGCCATTCTGTCCCCAAAGAAATCCAAGAAGACAATTAATGGAAAGCGCGATGAGCCCGTCACAAATGTATATATAGTTATATATCAGTAACATGCAGTAAAAATTGCATATGCATTCATACTGTTGATTCTGAGAAACAGGAACACAAAGTTATAAAAACATCATTTTGAGAAAATTGCATTTTATTGTAAAATTTCACTTCATCACAAAAATTATAAATTACAACATATATTTGTCCCATTTTATTAAACACTAACTTCTACATTTATTTTTAAGACTTTTTTTTGTTTCCGATTTTACTTCAATTACAAAGAAAATACATACATGGCATTTTCAGATTTTGTCTAACGAGATATTTTGTAGTATTTACATGAACTTCTTCAAATTCTGAATCAATCTTTGAATAATTTTCACCTTTGATGCATTACTCATATATCAAAGTTGACCATAAATCATCATAAATATAATGTAAAAATGTATCAATATGGCTTTGGTGTGCATTTTTGTAATCCGTGATTATACGACATTTAGAAAGTTTTCATTAGAATTTTGTATGTTCACATGCAAACAGCATTTCTAAAAGTTTCTCTAAACTGGTCCAATGGTTTCTGAAAAAGCCAAAATAAAACTGTTTCTATGTTTTTAAACAGTAAATTTAAGTATTTTTCTGTATGTAACAAGATTTGCTTGCAACCAGAAAAATCATCGCATTTCAGCTATCTTTATGCACCTTTTATGGAGAAACGTTTCAACACTAAAGCTTAAAATCTCTTCTGTACAATAAATACACATTTGTATTTATACTAAAGGGAGTTTTTTTCAAATATATTGTTATGTATTTCAAAAACAAATGTTTACTGACCATCACTATGATTTTATTAAAAATTGTCATTTTTTGTTACAATCTGGTCTCTAGCCAAATGTTTTAGGAGTATACTTCAGTATTTTTTGTTACATATCAGTAATATGCAGTAAATATTTTATGGGCATTCATGTAGAAGATACTGAGAAAAAGGTATATGTAGTTTTAAAAACATGTTGAGAAAATTACATTTTTAATATAAACTGTTACTTCTTCACAAAAATTATGAATTAAAAAATATATTTGCCCATTTTATTAAACATTTACTTTTAAATTTATTTTAAGACTCTTTTTTTTTCATTTTACTTAAATTTCCCAGAAAATACATACATAACATTTTTCAATTTTTGAAGTTATGCTTCTTATTGTGCGTTTGGAAAAAAGGACGATGGTAAAATTTAAGATGCGCGTGCACTCTGTAACGGATGTGACGCAAAACTGTCACGGATGCACGCGCATACCGTCACAGCACCGATGCGCGAGCACACCGTTGTCTAATATTGTCACTTAGAAAGGAACAAGGTGATATTACCCAATACAAGATTTATTTTGTCGTAGTATCTTACACGGGCAGCACCACAACTGAAGACTTATCCAGCTGCAATACTTTTATATCCACACCTGGTGGAGAGTTCTAGAATGACCACCAGGGGAAGATTAACATAATTCAATTTACATTATTTGCAAATGTCCATAATAATAATAAATAACGGAAGTCATGATTAAAATTAAACAAGTATCTGGGAGGCTCGAACCCGAGCCGTCTGCATGATAAAGCAGTGCTCTAATCGTTTGACTGCTCAGAGCTAATCAGTTTGTGACAAAATTTTAACATGCCACATTTTGGTGAGAGGGGACTGATATTTGAGGGATCGTAATAACTATTGTTATAAACCATATCTGTTAAGACGCATCCCATCCCCGGTGCATTCCCCCTCTGCAGCTTTTTGGCCAATATCTCGACACCCGAGCCTGACAGTCCATTCGGACCTGGCTCATTCGATATCTTTCTATCTGCTCTTCCAGTTATTATAATTTCATACTCATAAGGCTATTTCTTCCATAGTTTTAATTGTTTTAAACTTTTTAAATTTGTTTAAATTCATAATATCTTGGCTCCTGTTTGAGCCTCCGACTTGAGATTTGAACCAACTGTTCCACTCATCGTGACCCATCCAGTCATCTACTTCATTCTCATTGTGTAGGCATGGGGAGGGCTTAAGTTCTAAAATATCATGCTCCCATGTTAATCCTATGGGGACTGGAACAAATTTCACCCCCTAAGGAATTAAGCTTGGGACTTGATTTTTAAAGGTCCGCCATATTTTCGTATCAGCGTGATCTTTATGTAGATTTGGTTCCCTCCGGTGCTCCCCCCCACAGTGTTTCCCCAGTAATAACTCGAATCCTATGCCACCTTAGTCGACTGCACTGGCTGAATTCAATTGTTCTCCCTACGAGAATCTTAGATATATTTTTTCAGGACCATAGCCCCATTTCTTCACCCATCTTTAACATTTTTAAATTATTTTAAAGTTTTAATTTTTTTTAAATCCCGCATAGCTCCGAGGAGTTTTGAGCTTCGTTAGCGACACTCGGACCATTGGTTCTCCTCGTTGAGCTCTTTCGTCTGTTAGAATTCGTGTGTAGATAGTGAACCTAAGGGGGGCATTATCACTCAAATAAGAGAATCCCCATGTTATTCCTATGGGGTTCGATCTTTTGATGACGTCACAATATTACAGAGATAGAAGGATGAAACTTTGGAATAACCTACTACTCTGTATATCGTTGGGATGTGCGTGACCATTTACGTCACAGTTGTTCTCACCTTCGGAGGAGTTAGTTTCGTTTTCCTTTCCCGAGCTAGCGCCGCCCCATTTGCAACTACAGACTCCGGACCAGTTCGAATGAATTCCTCTTGTTTCCTCACAACCAGGCCAAGTTACGAGTTGCTGGGTGTCCTGCTTCTATTTTATTTAGTTGCTTTAAATGTTTTAATTATTTTAAAATGGCCATAATTCGGCGGGAAGAATCTTAATTTTCTCAGGAACGATTCTTCCCGCCGAGACATTCAATATGAGGTCTCAGATATCACATTCGGTTCACCTCATCTCCAGATACAGTCTGCCGAAGACTCCCATGTTATTGGTCCTATTGTCCCTGTGCGGGGGTGTTTAAATTTATTTAAATCGTGATTATCTAGGGTTTGGCTGGTCCGATTGAGAGACTTAAGGTTAGTATCGGTCAACTCTGCTTGTGACCGCCTTTCTTCCTTGATCCAGCTTTCCCTGCTCAAGATTCTTAGGAAGATTTTAATCTTGTTACGCCAAAGAAGTATAACTTCTTACGTGAGCACATAAGAACACACATAGACTTTTTTGTCTAACGAGATATTTTCTAGCATTTAAATGATTATCCTCAAATTATGTATCAATCTTGAAAGAATTTAAAAGTTTTGAGGCATTACGCATATCAAAGTACACCATAAATCATCGTGTATATAATGAAAAAATGGATCAATATGGTTTTGGTATGAATTTTTTGGCAATAGATGATTATATGAGATTTCGAAAGGTTTCATTGACGTTTTGTATGTTCACATACTAACAACTTCCTAAAGTATCAGAATTCAAGTTTCTCTACATGTTAGACAAGTGATTTCTAAGACTTCCACAAAACTGTTTTGTTTAAATCTGAAATTTATTTATTTTGTATGTATGTAACACAATTTTCTGGCAACGACAATGACAATATGTCTTTTGTAAATTTTTTTCATAAACTTTTAATTATAAAGATTCAAGATTTTGTCTACATATTAAATAAACCTTTATCCTTATACTTAAACAAAATTTAAAAAATAAATTTTTCAGTTTTTTTTTTTTTTTTAAGATAAGTTTGTAAAGCATAAATAGGAATTAAATAAAAATTGTAATTTTTGATTACGACATCTATTTTCTAGCTAAATGATTTAGAAATATTTCAAAAATTTCACTTCAGTACACAAGTATGTATCCATGCATGCATTAGGTTTAGGTAAAATAACACAAACAATTTTTTTTTAAAATTTTTAGAAAACAGTAATTTTTATAAAAAAAAATCTTACCTTGTCAAAGTAAG
The DNA here is from genome assembly GCA_019973955.1 of Trichonephila inaurata madagascariensis. Lineage (NCBI taxonomy): Eukaryota > Metazoa > Arthropoda > Arachnida > Araneae > Nephilidae > Trichonephila > Trichonephila inaurata. The sequence goes on from BMAV01012905.1 coordinate 84,913, forward strand.
GATTCTGTACTAATTACTAATCCTTGTTATGGTTAATCCACAAATATTATCCTAATTATCCACTAGTTCATAATTAAATTTCTCAAATCACTCAAATCATAAACTACAATCTTCAATCCAAAATCCAACACAATTAAAAAGTTGCAATTATTATACTGTTATCTAAAGTTAACTGCGTATGTGAAGGAATAAAAGAAGTTGAGGATCTATGCAATTATTTAAATAAACAATGTTGCCAATTTTATCCGACCAAGTGGGCATAACACACCAGCTGATAATTTTTTTAAAAAAATCATGTTGACATTGTTCTAATTCATAAAATGTTATATCCCTGGAAAGGTCATGAATTGGAGATTTCAGAAATATGAAAAACTCAAATTCGATCATTTGAATATTTTTAGCCTACTGAGTGGCCTTAAATCTTTATTTAATTTTCCTCTTCTCATTCATCTTAATTATTTGTCTTATATTTAAAGCTACCGAAGTAGTCTTAATATTATTTAAGTGTCAAGTTAATCGAATTAAAATATCTGACAGATTACTCAATTTTCATTTCTATCGGAAATTTCTAGGTGAATAACGTATCAATTTCTCTAAATTTTGATCGCACAGTTCATGTTTTGTTCCGAGTACTTCGGAGTATACAATTATATATATATACAACAGCAAAAAGTAACAAACTATATTTGCATTTTTGTTTATGCTCTTTATTCTGTTATCGAAATACTCCAAATATATCAAATATGTTTTTATAATCTATTATTGTTCTCTTTACGGCATCCTTTATCCGAAAGGCATAAACTTCCTTCATATATACGGCCTCTGGACAGCCTGTCTGATAAAGATGTTATTTAAAATCAATTCATAAGGCTTATGTTAATGTTCCATGTTTCTAAAATTGCGTATTCAATAAAATTTGATTTTGTAAGAAAAAGAAGGGATTTTTTTTATTAATTTTTATAATCTACTCTGGATTTTGCTGTATATTTTGCTTATCCTGCAATTTATTGTCTACTTAAATGCTCCTTTATTATATTTAATGTTCATTACTATAAAGAGTAACAACTAAAAATACACGAAGTATGTCCAGTAAGTAAGAACCTTTTATTTCTACCGTACCAACAGCAATTGTAACACAGTCCAACACTTGCACAAACGTGTTTCTGGTTGATTGCCAGTCCAGTGACGTCATTAAAGCCGAAGTGCATTGTTTTAATACGTGATAGTGAGCGTTAAAAATGTTGTAAGACGATTACCGATCCAGCCTACTGTGCAGTGCGTTCAGTAATCCACTGTATGAACACAAGGAATGTTAAACCAGTTGAAATTCATCGTCAACTTTCTGAGATTATGGTGAAAAAGTGGGTTCGCCCAATTCAAAGACGGTCACACTAGTTTTCATGACGAAGCATGCGGTTGTCGACTTTTTGTTGTCAATGAGGCTTTGTTTGGAACAAGGGACTGAGAAAACACGTGAGAACAAACGTTTCACAATAAGACTACTTCGTAATGAGTTTCCACAAATTTCATAACTGTTCACTGGTAGCATCTTGCTTTAAGAAGGTTATAGACAAGTTGGTTTATCAATAAAAAAAATATCTGGTGAAAACTCTATAGAAAAATAAATTTTATTAAGTTCGTTCATGTAAAAATAAATTTTGTTTTGAAGAAAGATTTTATGCGAGTGTTTCCAAAACGGCACATAGATTTTAGGTGAATGAGTGAGTGAATATTAACGTCGCCCTATTCAGCTACACGAGGAATTTTGGCTACGGACCTCTTCCTCTTGAACTATGGTCAAGTGACCAGGCCAATCCTGAGTTGGCTCCCCCTCTCCTAACTTCCACACCAGCTGGAGGATGTTTGAGCTTCGACAGATTTAAAGTGCATCGATCCCTATACGGTGGGTCTTCAGCAGTTCCTGCTTGAATTCATGACACGCCAAACACGAGTCCATTACTTTGACCTCTAGGCTACTGTGGTCACTACTTAGTTTTCAGACACGCGTTGTAAGAAAACTTATTCATTTAATGTCTTAGAAAGAATGTTGAAGTTAAAAATTTTATAAATAACCATTATAAAACTTATTTTTTTAAACACATGAGGTTCTTCTAGAATGTGAAATAAAAAGAAATGTGCTAATCCTTATGGAAGTTAGAACTTTACTTAAATTTGATAGATGAACTTAAATTCTAAGAGAACTCCAGTATTTCACTTATATATAATTAAATCTTTTTCACCAGAGAAAAATATAATGATTTAACTTTATCAATACATCGTAGAATAACTGATTGTTAATTATTTTAAGAAAAAACTGCATATGAAATCAGAAAGTGTAATCCCAAAAAGTGAATTGAGAATTCTTATACTACAACGTTATTTTTCACATGTTAACATTTTTAAAATAAACTGATTTGCATTTTTAATGCAAAATAATGAACTAAAATAAATCCGTTGATACTATATATTGCATTGCAATGATGATCCTGAAACACTGCATTGAAATGAAAATCATATTTTCTCGAAATGGAAAACATACTTCAAACTACCAATAAAAAGAGGAACAGTTATGAATATTTCAGATATTTTTGGAAAAGAGATATTTACATATGCAATATCTGAATGTGTCAGGTTGTAGGAATGATATTTAATAAAGTTTGCACGAATAAAAAAAATCATTCTTTTCATTTTTCGCTTCTGGTTCAGTGTGCTAGAGCAAAGTTACTGTTCAACTGAACTGGAAAATAGATATTTGAAGTAAAACAAATATCTATATAGAAGAGTGTATCTGAATTTTCAAACATACAATAATATTTTTCCGTTACACTCGTTGCTCAGCTAGTGTGTGATTCAATTTAATTTTCCAGCAAAACAATTCAAACTTCTTTAGATCTGAATGCCTTTAAATTTATTCTTTTTACAAAAGGGTTTCAATATTTTTTGAATACTCACATATATGTATAGTCAGAAAATAGAAAAACTCAGTAACCTTAATATTGATATTTTTCGTCCTAAATTGAATTATCGTAAAACTTTTAATTTCATCTACCTTTTGAAATGTGGAATTTGTCACCATAACTATATTTATTGGCTAAAACATCTAACTTAAGGATTTATCTCAGCAATTATTTAAGGGAATTTTTTTTAAAAAAAATAAAGAGAGAGAGAGAGAGAAAACTAACATAAAAGGAAATTGTCCTTTTAATTTAAGTGTTTTCAAAATATTGAAGCGCCCTTTATAAAAATTTCTCCAGATATCAAACATAAAGAGGGGGGGATAACTATGAAATCTTTTTTTATATAATTAATGGTTCCTACATTTTCATTTTTTACAAGATTTACCCAAATGGTCTTAAAATCATATATTATATTAAAAACATAATAACACTAAACAAATAATAACGAATATCTTAAAATTTTAACATAGTTAATAAGATAAATGTATCTCTAGAAGCACCAGAACTATGAGAAAAAGTAGACAAAAAATTAAAATAGTGAATAATTTTTTTTTCTGAAAAGGATTTTAATATTTTTTACCAATCACACTTGCCTTATTTCCAGTTATAGCAGCGTTTCTTAAACTTGGGGGCGGCCCATAATCAAAAGTCCCATTTCGGGGGCGCGAGCATATTGTAAATAAAAGGTTTAAAAAAAATTTTTTTTTGAATGAAGTAAAACAAAATGCTTTTTGATATAATAAAAAATACACATATTTACACTGATATAATTTATATATATCATCTGGTGATCATCAAAAATAAAAGATTCCACTTCAAACGCTTATTAGCTATCTTTGATCCTATAACCAAATAAAAAAAAAGACATTTTGTTTGCTTTGCTGTAATCCCACGATGAGAGATTTTTTTTTTATCACGTTTCTTTTAACCCTTAAAATACTACTTTTGATTATTATATATTTGACCTTCAAACTTACTGGAATGTTTCACTCCGTCTCTTTTACTTTTAGGAAAGTTGTAAATAATATTTTTCTTTTGCTTTTTTTCAATGTGAAGGAGTTTTATGATATATGGATAAGCATATTGAGCACATTGAAGGATTATTTGACCAAGATGTATTTTTATGACTATTCTGAAACATATAATGCATAATGAAAAACATTTTACACAATTATTTTTTAGAACTGACATTGAATACACTTTTAACATGGGAGCGGTTGCATGAGGCGCAGAGTCAACCCAGGCTCACGAAATCGTTAATTCTGGGAAAATTGTTTAAGCGTTAACAGTGACCTTGACAGTTTCCTTCTATTAGACAGCCTTAATGGGAAATAAATGAATTTGTCACAAACATGCCTCTTCTTTGAGAGTGGCAAACGTTTTTTTACAATCAAGGTACTTGTTTTGATCCAGTTCCCTGCGCGACCCCTTTCGTTCAAAAATATTTTCTATGAACATGCTGTACTTTCCCTCATGAACAATTTTGTGGTTTTCATTGCTGTGTTGTACGACTTATTATGGTTTATTGATGTAAATAAGCAGAATATTAAAAAACAATGGGCTTCTGTAATCTCTATTAAAGGAAGTTGAAACTGATCAAACAATTGAAGAGCCTGCTGAAATAATGCATATTAATCAAGATAGCGAAAGTAAATAGGAGAAAAGTGATTTACATGAAACATTTGAGTTCAATTGAAATTTTCAAATGCTGCCTAAAGAACTCTATGAAGAAAACTATGAAGAAGCCATAAATGTAGCACTTCGCCTTTTTCAAAAAGACACAAGGAAGAAAAAGTTCAAAATGCTATTTGTAGATCATCAAATGACAGCAAAACTACAATAAAAGTGAACAAAATATAACAATTTTGCTGGAAAATAATGTTCCTGTATTGTTAGCGAAAAGTGTCTGTGATTTATATCCTTTATTAAGGGCTCGCACATTTGGAACATTTTCTTTAGTTTTATTGGATTTTTTTTTCTCAAATTATCAAAGAAAAAGTAAGTATATTTTTCTTAATTATATTATTCACTGGATTTATGATTTTTATCGTGTATAGTAAAAGTAATAAAATAAATTATAGTTTAAAAACAAACTAAAACACGCTTTTATAGTGTGAATCGAAATAAAAAGTAAAAAAATAAAAATATATGTTACTTAAAAGTAACATATACAAAATTTAACACTTATCTTGTTAATTTGTACGGTTTATAATTATGATCGTATTGTAGCTTTAGCGCCGAAGTGCATTATTATTGCATTCAATACATCTTTATTGTATAAGGGGTGGGGGACACGCGATAAAATTATGTTTGAAAACTGGGTGGCTAGTAGTGAAAGTTTGAGAACCACTGAGTTATAGATATTACTATTAAAAAGGGTTTTGAAAAATGCCAAAAATATGTAGTTTAAGATAATATTATAATCTTCCAAAATGTGTAAGAGTGTACATGTTACAAATATACTAAATGTATTTAAGAATATCACAAATATCTAGTTACAGATTTAAAAATTGTGAAAAATGTCATAAAAGAAATTTAATTTATATACCTCAGATTATTTATATATAATCGAAATAAAATTACTAACCAAAACATTAATAAATATTTAAACAACTGTGTTATAACACATGTTGTAAAATATAAATACGTTGTAAATTTTCTATAACTTAATAATTACTTATTTTCTCTGTTATTATCTTGCTAAATTGTTAAACGTTAGTATAATGATTTTAAAACATATTACTACTGTAAATATACTACAAAGTATTTTACAAAAATATTTCTAAGTATAACTACAGATATTATTAAAAATAATAAATTTGCCTTTAATTATTTGAAAGGCAGAAATTCTCGCTCTGAACCTATTTATGATTTGGAGTACGTCTTAATTCACACTATGTCCTAAATAGTTTTATAAAATTTTAAATTGTCTGAACTCGTTAATTTATAAGCAGATTAAAGGCTTACCTCAAGATGAATATATGAGGAACAATTCATATTTACATTTTTACGATGATAAATTTGCATTATTTATATCAATATATTGGTGATATAAATAATTTTGGTAAATGGATGAGTTAAATCTAGAGTAAATCCTATCCTACATACTTAAAAATAGTTAAAACTATTAATAACCAATTTACAAATGAATATCTAAATGCAGCAATATATATTTAGATCGTAGATTAAATAGCATTCTTCATGATATGAAAACGATTTTTTTAAACATTATTAAAGTATAATTCTGAAAAGGGGTAATATTTTTCTATCATCATGTTAGACTACGATATTCAATTATTTGCAGCGTTATAGTTATTTTAATAAAGATTGAGAGAAATGAATAATTTTTAAAAATTAATATTCTCTAAATCAAGAAAATTCTGTTAAATTTCGTAAATCATACATTTGTTACAAAAGTATGTAAGTTTAAATTAATTTACAAACTTTAATATATTTTATTTATACTTTGCTTAATCATAGTTATTTCTATTTTTCTAATAATTATTTAATTATTATTTACATTTTTGTTTATTTTTATTTTTTTAACTTTATCTTTTTTAAATATATATATATATATATATATATATATATATATATAATTTTTATAATATTTACATATGTTTAAGTAAGGTATGTAGTTGACTATATTAAATTAACCACTTGCCTAATTATTCCGAGTTATCTCAGGTTCGCATATATTACAGTAATTTATTATCCCGAGGAAACTCAAATGGAGCAGAGTTTGTCAGTACGATTTGTTTTATCACGGTTTTATTCGGGTGGAAGAAGTAAAAAGAAATATTCAACTTATGATCGGCAGTTTGCCAAGTTTCGTTGGTTTCGCGGTTCTTTTGGCGGAACTGGTTACGTGTTTTCACTATTGTATAGTATACGTCGTCTTGGGGATTATTAATAAATAAGTTGGGTTGAAAATAAGTAAAATAATGGCAATGATGCAAGGTAGCGAAAGCGATGATTTTTCAGATAGTGATTGTGAAGAGGTGGGCATTGAAAATAGTGAAAGTGATTATTTTGTATACAGCCTTATATTGAAGACGATTGTAGCCTTTTGTGCTCCCTTAAAAAAGATTCCAGAGGCAAGGCAGTAAGAAAAGAGACCAGATACCAGTGTGCAGAATGTTAGGTATCACTTGGTGTGCTGCCCCTTGTTTGAAAAACTATCACAAAAGACTAATATTTAACTTTTTTTCAATTTGCCCGAGATAACTCGGGAAAGTAAACTAATATTAAAACTGAATGCTTTTACACCTGCAAAAAATTAAATATTCAACTTAAGCCTACATATTTTATTTTGTTTCATTTCGTTGTATTTGATAACAAAATAAAAAAAATGTGATGATTTTTTGCAATTTTTTTTTCAAAAAAATTTGTAAGGGAAGCGGTTAACTATTAAAAGGTAACTTTTTAGAGTAAAAACAGCACTGTTTTCTATTGAAAATTACTATATATTAATATTTATTTTATTAATTTTATTAGATTAAATGAAGATTATTATTAGATTGTTCTCTTTACTGTTTTAGCATATATTTATTTATTTTTAACTTTATTTCTCTTTCTAAATTTATTTTTGACAATATTAATGGTCCATAAAGTTGACAGTGTTTGCGTAGAAGCCTATAAATAATGCATTTGTAGTAAATGCAGCGTATGAAACTGACCCGTCACAAAAAGGAAATAGTACACAATGGGAAATAGACTAGCTGCCTAAAAAACATGTTTCTTCTCTCAAACACGGTAAGAATATTTGATGTACAATTCTTTTTTTAAAAAAAAAGGGAAGGAGAAGTCATTTTATATTTTTCTCAATAGAACTGCCATTCGGAACAAATTAATTGTAGACCTTGCCCAGATAGATTCTGAACGATAATTCATGGACTAGTATTGAAATGTTATGGAAGGTACTCTTGTTTCTTGCTATTTGGAAAGTATTCTCTGTCCCAAGCAGTGGCGTAACAAAGAATACTAGGGCCCCTCTGAAAAATCAGGTTTTGGGCCCCTTGCCCAAATACGTACATGATATCAGACAGGTTTTGGACCCCCTAGAACACCTGGCCCCCGCAATGCGGGGATGTACGTTACACCACTGATCCCAAGTCATTACTGGGTGCTTCAAATAAAAGATTTTGATAAAGTCCAGGCTCCATTTCACTGTGTTTTTTTTTAATCTTTACTAGATGTAATAGTGTGTGTTTAACATTCATTATAAAATTGTTTACTTTGATGAGATTATTTTTATGGTATAATTTTATGGGGTATTATATTAACTTTAAAAATGGTTTTATCCTCAGCTTCATCTATAGAACTGATATAGAATGTAGCATAATCGAAAAAGGATATCAAGACAAGAATTAACTAGAGTGTATTAACTTTTAGCTTCATTAAAAACAAACATCCTTTATATTCAAACAAATTTTTGTATAAATTTATTAAAATAGGTTTGCTTCAACGTAATAAAAACAAATTAAAAACTTTTCTCGAGAGAAGATTCTATTTGGTAGCAAAAATGCCGTTATATAAAAAGAATAAAAGATGGTGAAATTTTATAAATGTATTCGTTATTAAAATTTCATATTATCATTCTGAATGGCAATAAATATTTTAAGTAAACTTGTTTTTCTAATTACATATACGTTAAATGTATCTTTAAAAATCAGCATACAGCTAAACTGAGGGGAAAAGAGCTTCAGTAGTCAAATAAGGCTATTTGTATTGTATTAAAAATTTTAAGATAATGAAATAATCAAAATGCGAATACCATTTCTCCATGGTTTGATGAATCCGCTTCTGTCGAGTCGCGGCTTCGAGTCATGAATCCACTAAAACAAAATCCTGCAATTAAATGTTACTAATGCAAGTCAAATCTGCTGAGACTCAGAATCCTCACGTTGGCAGGGTTTGGAAGTTTGGAGATTTACATGAAAACTCAAATGTGTCGTCTTTCTAACTTGACGAAAATAGAAATTATGAGCTCCATCACCAGTAGCCCTCATGTTTATTCAGAGGCTTGTCACGGTCTCACCTCCTCATGTTGGATGAGGTGGAAGTCACGTTCAATAACCAGATACTCAGGGGATTCGAACGCATTAATGATTGAAACGCCTTTTAGTTGGACGACATTAAAAAATAATGACCAATAGATATTCTAGATTATTCACTTTATTAATGTAATATAAAGCCTAATTTAACAATATGTAGACAAAACAATAAACTAGCAATAAATAAAGAATACTTATCTTTAATGAGATGCAACCTCTGCACTCTCCAAAGAAAAATCTTCCACTAACTTCTAATAACGACTGTAAATCAAGAATAAGTGACTATAATTCCGCCAGGACTGTCACGGATATATTGCCCACATGATATCTGATCTCAATCTCACTGATTATTTATATTCACTTTTGTAGTGACATTCGTTTGTGGAATGGGGTTGTTCAAGATCAATGTGACAATCTGAATGGTTGGAAAAAACCCCGATATAGAGAGGGCAGTCGTCACCGTTAGCCCGTTGTTACAGTGTGTTACTAATAAAAAATGAATTAATCAGTCAATTGATAAATTTGCATACCAACTACACAACACAGTTACTAAATGAAGGGTATCTGCTTAGATTATATGTGTTCAAGAAAGCACAAGAATATTGCTCCGAAATATACCATACTCACTTTAATAGGCTTTATTTTGTAGCATTTGATTGGCAAAAAGGGAGAGAGAGAGAATTAAGGTATCCGACTACGTTCGGAACCGGGAATTTAAAAAAAAGCACATAAATGGATAATTTTCATGATATCTAGTGTCACTCAGATTAGAATACATGCAGAAAATTGTTTTAAGAATATTTTGACGAAAAAAATTATTTAAATACAATATTTTGGCAAAATATTAACTTAGAATAATCTTTATTCAAAATGTTCTCCTTTTGTGAAAAATGCTTTTATTATAATAATATTTTGCCAGTATATAGCTCAGACCTCTCTACAGAGGCTCAACTAGAATGTTTGAAAAATTCACATTATTTTCACAGTTACCACCAATTCAAATAATTATTGGCATTTTTTTCTTAAAATTGCCCCCCTCTGTTGTCGTAAAATATGGATAAACCCACTTCTAAGTTATATATTTCAAAAATTCTAGTTGAGCCTCTGTAGAGAGGTCTCAGCTATATTCAGTCAAAATATTATTATAATAGAAGCATTTTTCACCAAAAAGGAGAACATTTTGAAAAAAGATAATTCTAAGTTAATTTTTTGCCAAATTAATTTTTTTTGTCAAAATGTCCTTAAAACCCTTTTATACATGTAGTCTAATCTAAATGACACTAAATATCATAGAAATTATCCATTTATGTGCTTTTGCAAAATCACGGTTCGGAACGTAGTCGGATACCTTAATTCTTTACAAATACTTATAATATTTTGCCCTCTTGTTACTCATATTTATCTATGTATTTCACCTATTATCGGTTTATTCTTCATGAGGCAAAGCATCTCAGTTTGGATTTCACATTTTCCTTTCAAACTTTCAAAGAGACGAGTGAATTCAAATGTTTTGATTATAATAAGTTACAATTTAAAATCTAACTCCATTTGTCTAGACCAGGGATGGCGAACCAGTGGCACGCGTGCCATCATTGGCATGCTACACAATATTTTGGGCACGTCATCGATCAAAATGGTTTGCATTTTACATCAAAATAACAAAGTTCACCATGAAGTATTACGAACAAACTCGAGTAGTCAGTAGCGCGGTGGCGGAAAGCACACTGGTTTTTTATTGCCTTACCTTATTTTCTTCGTGGGCTACAGTTAATTATGACGCGAAACTTGTCTACGCATAGTATAGTTAATTTCGTTGACACAAAGGTATTTAAAATTTTATTTTTGTTATAATTTTCGATTTTTAATTGTTATTTAACATGACTAGTTCAACAAAAGATCAAAGCCCTTGTGCAGCTTAACAGTGCGACGTTAATATTCACTCACTCAGCAAAAGAACAAAAAGTGCAAGATGGTAAGTGTAGAGAATATCAAACTTGGTGAATCTAGAAATATGGCATTTTTATTAAAGGTGACAAAATGGTGTGTTTTATGTTCTGGAACAGTAATATGCACATCATCGTCGGTAAAACGGTATTTTGAAATGAATCACAAATCCTCTTGTCAAAAAAGTGAACCACAGCAAAACTAATTAATTGTTTAGAAACCCTTTGGCAGATAACACCAATTCAGCATTTATTTTACTAAAAGTAACATCTTACAAACCTAATATAAGTAATTTGTCATCCAATCTGCAACATTAGAAGTTACGCTAAATTTGAATTACATGTATAACTAAAACATTTACAATTATACAGTGCAAAAGGTATTTTTTCGTACTAAATAAAGTGTTTTGAGTTGTTAGTACTTAATTTTATTATTTTCCCAATAATCATGAGTCACATTTATTTGACGGCATGCCTGCACCTCATTAAATACTTCTTTAAAAAAAATGGCACGTTGATCCATGAAAGGTTTGCCATCCCTGTGTGTGTGGTCTAGACTATAATATTTAATTCTTGTGAAGCAGACGCAAAATATATTCATAGTATATATATACATATATTTCTCTTCTAAGCCAAACAGAATACTATTCGGCATTATTAAATTTACAAAATAAGGAAAAATCCAAAGGGATTATTTGTCCTTTTATTAGTTTATGGTTGTCTGTTATAAATATTTGTGTATTCTGAGCAGTTTTTGTTTCAAACTAACCTTGATTAGTGTAAACCCTCGGGAGCAGATCAGTAAAATTTCCCAAGTCCAACCTGAAATGTCCATTATATATCTGACATAATAACAAATATAAAAATAATTCGTTGTTCTATTGATATGTTTCTCATATTATCTCGTTTTTTTTTTCATAGCATAACTTGAATTTTCTTAAACTTTGAAAGTCTTATACTTCAAAAAATTTTTTATATCCTTTGCCTTTCTGAAATACTGTGAAAGAATGGATTCCAATTATGACTCTAGAGAGTTCCAAAAAAAAGATCAATGTTGTTGAAATAAAATTCTGAACTGGGGCACTTTTTATTTGAAATGCGCAAAGAAAATTCATACTACGTTGTAATTGTATTTTATAAAACAGGTTTTACTTAAAAGGAAAATATATGTTTAAGGAAATATGTCTATTTAGTGTCCCACAACAGAAAATCGATAAAGAGTCAATGTAATGGATGACCAAAAATCTTTTAGATTTATAAATAAATAAACCAGGCTAAAAAAAATAAGAAAATGCTGATAAAACACAAATATGGATGAAAATTTACGATCAATCGGACAATTAAAAATTTCAAACTATAATGAAAAACAAATCATACAGTATTAATCCTCCTTCAGTTATTCATGTTATTATATTTTAACATCTTCATGATGCATATATAAAAAGAGAGAGTATATTAAAAAGAAATATTTTTAATAACTTTTCAATCACACAGAATACTTAATATTTAATTAGTAAGGAGTGAAACAAAGATTTTAAATGAGGAAAAAAAGAGTTTTTTTAAGCTGTCTGGAAAAAAGATTTTTCTATTCACTATCCCGTTTAGTAATTTCAGAAATTGTCTAACGTCTTTGTTAAAACTTTTGATAAAATTATAATTCCCACGACTTACAATAACCTCTTACAATTACTATCATATATTTACTGAATTAGAAAAAAGAACCTTTATTCCTTAAAAGTTTCGAAACTTTATTTTAAGCGTTTCTCTTTCTGAATTCAATTACAAATTATTCGCAACACAAATTGCAGTAATATGAATTAATAATGCATTAAAATTACTCAGATATTTGGATTGCACATTTTTAAAAAAAAAACGTAAATTTTTTACTAAAAATATCTTTAAGTATTGAAATCATTTTTCGCATTAAATATGATCTAATAAATAAATAAATTAGTATTAAATAATTAATAATAAATGTAACAACTATTAACGTTGTATCTGCATTTTTAGTATAAAAAAAATGTTTGCAATACATTAAGAAATATTTCACTCGAAGATATGATTGTAAGGAAAAGCAGTTATAATGTAATATATATGCTTCAGTTATTAAAAATACTCCTCCTTCGTTCGCTTAAACTTAAAAATGCAATGTATAGGGAAGAAATAAATGAATTTATCTGATTGTTTATCAATGCCGCCATCTGTAGCTACACTACGGTTGAGTTAATTCATACTAATAGTTTCTAATTTTATATAACTAATACTAATAGTTTCTAATTTTATATATTATGTTTTATAAGTCATACTAATTTTGAATCTCAGTTGATGCATGAGAGTTGGCATCTACTCTGTAATCTCCATCACGCAAACATGAGGACTTAGGGGCCTGAAAGATTTTAGCAAGCCTTAGAGACTGGATAAAAATCTTCTGTTTGTCCGCTTTTCTTACACAGCAGGTCTTAAGCAATACCAGGACTCGAACTAAAGTCTCGACAACTCCAGCCACGTGTGTTTGACCACGCGACCACTCGAAGTAAAAGAAATCAAACTCTTTATATATACAGGGTGGAGCGTCAGAACTTCCTGTTATGAAAATGCAATAAAACAAACATGATTCGCATTCGACTGTATTGTTATTTTCCTCCGACCACACAATATTAAAACTTTAAACTTACGCAGTTTTAAACACAATGTCTGTTAAATGTCGCCCTCCATCATCAATACACTGATGCAGTCGATTTCGAAAACTTTACTTTGAGTCACCTTTTCAATTATATCGTCCAGGATATTCTCAGTTTCGGCTTGTATGGTGTTCTGTTGGTCTCCCAGAGTCTTGGAGCTATCTTTGTAAGCCAAAGACTTGCGATAAGCCCAAAGGAAGTAATCAGGAGAGGATAAATCAGATGAACACGCAGGACAGTTTACGTCACCTCGTAGAAAGATTAGTCCTTCGAGGAAGGCTACTCTTAAAACAACCATGAAAACCCTTGAGGTGTGGGCTGTGGAACCATCTTTGTAGTAACCACACGTTGTCAAGATATTTTTTTCTTGGAGAGCGGATCAGAAGAATTGTTGGATCATTTTCACATTTCGGTCTGAAGAGACACACGAACTCGTTCCCCATTTTCTGTTGTTCTAATGGTTTCCGGAGGTCCTTTCCTTTCTTTGGAGTTATCAGCAATCCATTCAGAATATTATTTGCTTGAAAATGACAATATTTTCTTCGTCTGTTAATTGATTGGCTGTAATAAACGTCGCACTAAGAAGCTACATGGAGACTTGATCCTTAATTGGAAGTTTGTTCAGAGGTAGTGAAAGAGAATATTAGAATTTATTCATCCTGGTTCTCTTTTATTTCTGTAACAACCAAAAGTCCAAATGTGCATTCATGGTCAGCAAGGGTTTAATAACTCATTCCCGTTCTGAGAAGAGATAGGACCATAAGCGCCAGAAGTGTTCTGTCACCATAAAAGTCTATAGTTACATATTTTTTCAACAAGCATTCATGAACATTAAAAACCGTGTTTACAACGCTGGTGCCATGGAGGAAGGAGAAGGAGCATTAAAGAAGAATTTCGGCATTAGACTCCCTCTCTTTCAAGTAATTTCCAGCAAATTTTACTACTTTGTATGAGTGAGTTCGGGTACTATTAAAAGAGAAAGATTTTGGTTGAGATTAGCCTTAACAAAAATGATGAAAAGGACGAATGGACGAATGAAAGGGGAGGACGAATGAAAAAAATAGGGTAGAATGACCCTGCGTAAAAGACCCCTTTTGTAAGAAAACTGAGGAAATTTTGCATCAATTTGACTTCCGAACTAATTTCTTTTAGCTTTCTGCGCTTATACAGACAAGATAAAATCGGAGAACCATGTTTAATTAACAAGAAAGATAACTATGTTTCCGTCTTTAAAATCTCTTTTGGATTTTCAAAATGAAACCCCAGGTATTTTAATCATTGCGTAAGATAAAGTGCAAAAAAGCATTTTGTTGCATTTGTGCTTTTACTATTTCATTTATTTATTTATTCATTTTTAATTTTACATATATAAATATAAATAATTGTCATCCATATATTAGAATATTTTCATGTTGAATAACATTTTTCAGTGTGTGTTTTCGCAGCTTGAATGTACCGTAATCTTAAAACATTTCCAATTGGCATTGTTACACAAATAAAAATAAAAAATATTATTAGACTCTAGTATAAAAATAATTTTTTTAGTCACACTTATGAAAAATGATAGAAGTTTATTTAAAATATAAAACATTTTAATGAGCTTTTGCGTACATTCATTAATTATTTACCACACTTAAAAGGATCCTAACAATTGCTCAAATTGAAATAAAACGTAGTTATATTTAGGATGATGATTTTTTATTTGTAATCATAAAGTATTACGATAATTTTGTTTAGCAATAAATGAACCAATCTATAATTCCTAAATATTTAATTTATTATGCTTCAAAGTGTTAAAAGAATTTTCAAAGAAAAAAAAATATGCTAAGTTTATTTAAATATTCACCTTTTTTTCCCTTTTATAGGGGTAACAAGCGAAATAAAGGCGTAATTTTTCTATAATCTACTCTAAGACAGCTAAGAGAGCTATTATTTTATAAGATTAAATTTGAATAACTTACAGAAATTCTTTTTTCTTTTTACGGGTTATTGCCATTTTAAGAGTGATTTGCATGATACCTTCTTGATTAAGATCTTTTGTTCCGATAATTTTAAAGAATATTCAATGCAATCTAATAATTAATTATTAGCATAATTAATTATAATACATAAAAATTGTACAATTTCTTTAAAATATTGTGTAACTTTCTATATGCTACTAATAAAGTTAATCAAAATGCATATTTCAAAAACTATAAAAACTGACCTAATAAATTAATTGCTGTTTAATTAGAGGAAATTTTAAGAGAATATTTAAGAAACTATACAACCTTAAGCAAAAAAATAGAAATATTTCAGCCCTTATAAAATTATTATTTTTATATGATATTTCTTTCAACTTAATACAAAAAACGACATTGAATCGTTTAATTTTGACGATGAATTGCATCAGATTTTGCTATTTTTAGGAGAAAATTAAAATACAATGAAAACTCCGCTAGAAATTTATCGAGTTGCAAAATAAATGGTCCCAACTTTCCCGAATGTAAAGATACTTTTGAAAATATTTTTAACTATACCAACATCAATAGCATCAGGTGAGAGAATTTTTTTTTCAGTTTTAAAGAGAGTTAAAATTATGTGGTATGGAAGAAGACAAACTGAACAGCACATGGTCCTTTTATATAAAGATCAAGATGTTTCGGAACAAATTGATACTGTAAAAATAATCCATGAATTTGCCAAAAATAAATCAAGACATAAAGTTAAACAGCAAAATTGTAAGGTTTAAGTGAGATGTTTAATTTTTTTTTTAAATAAAGTTAAAAAAAAATTTTGAACCGTTGATTTCTATTAGCTATACATTTTATTTTGACAATTTAAGGAAAACGAATCTTTCCACGGTTTCAGTTTTTCTATTCATCAGCCCATGGGCCTCAAACCTTTTACCGCTAGAGACCTTCAACTAGCTTAACATCCAAAAAAAAAAAAATAAGACACTTAAATTTTGAAGTTAATTATTTTTTCTGGGCAAAAATGATAATCTTTGCAATCCGTTGAAAACGCCGTCAGCTGAAAACGCAATTTCTGCAAAAAACTATTCACTTTCCCCGCTAAAATACTCATCATAGAACCCGTACTGCCATATATCTTGGAAGAGGGGATTTCAAAGAATATTCCTGCTAAGTATTGTCAGAATACTGGTAAAATTGGTTACTCTGTGTTATTTTAAAGTGAGTGGTACTTATAAGTACCGTCGGTAGATAAAGGGTTAAATCTGCAAGGTTGACGTCCTGCCGTTGGTATGGTATGGTAGTTAAGAAAGGGGTTGCCAGTTCAGGTGTCGTCCACGTCACTTCACCATGGTTCAAAATTACGTGATCCGTCGCCAAAAGCCCTCGTGTCGTTGACCAGTGCCACGTTCATATTCACTCACTCACCCCAAAAATACAGTACAAGACTTATTATTTTACTTAAAAAAGGCAATATCTGCCTATTCAATTAATATTATAGCGTTATAATTAACTACTAACCACAAACAAATTATGCAAATTTGTCCAAATGATGTAGTGTGAAAGACAAAGTTTATCTAACTTAAGTATCAGAAGCGATAAAAGTATTTATTTTGATATAAGGATCAATTTGTTACTACCAAATGTGCATAATAAAAGCATAAAAAAAGTGCTAGAAATTATTAATTTTTATTACATGTATGGTTCACTATTTTTTCGATAAGAGCTTACCCATGAAAAAAATCAATAGTAGCTATTCACAAATAAAGATAGATTTAAAACAAACTCTCCCTTCAAAATTAAGTTTTATTCTAAAATAAAAAAAAAATAGGGATTGCACTGATAAAACGAATAAATTAGAATCGAACGTCTGGCGTAGACAAAACAAAAAGTGAAATTTTTGCTTCACACATAAAAGAAACATATATGCTGTCGCGAGCTTTTTCGCAGCACATGCCAGAATTGCTTGCAGATGGCAAAATTTTTTCCTACTTACTTGACAATTATCGTTATCTTTTGGACACTTTATTCAATATCTATATAAATTATAGCCTATATATTTTTCTGATATGTAAGCTATATTATTGTAAAGTTTCATTAAAATTCATTCAATTGTTTTTGCGTGAAAGAAGAATAAACATCCAAACAAACTTTCGCATTTATAATATTAGTAAGGATTTTATATAAATATTTTCTTTAATTTATCAATAGATAAAAATAGTAGATTTACGTGTGTAAATATCTGTAATAATCTGTGCGTAACAATCTGCATTAAGAGATCATCGAACCATGACACCTAAATTTAATCATTCTTGTCAGTCAATTAGTCAGTCTGTAACGGGTCCTGTAACTGATCCTCTTGGGGTAAATTTATTTCTTTTTAACTTTTGTTCTATTGAAAACTTTCTCTCGAAGAAGAAAACTCGATTTTTTCAAATGAATGGTTCTATTTAAGCATTGACTTTTTGATACGTGAAGTTAGTTGAGAGTAGTTGAGACGTAGTCGAAAGTTAGTCGACGAGTAATTTCTGGATGATCAAATATTGCTCATTGATGATTTATTCATAAGGTAGAAATTAATAATAACGACCAGAGGTCGTACAACTAGTACCAGAATTATAGTGAATTAAACCGCGTAGACGTCTTAAGTGTTTCAAGAGAAAGTGAATTAGATTATATTCAAATATTAAGTATACTCTTTACCGTGTGATTGCTCCTATATTTAGTAGTGGTGTGCATTTGCTACCCTGAGTTGTCGATTTAAGTTAGAGAAACAATAAATTAGAATTTGGACTATGATTACTTGGCTGAACTTTACTCTAATCCCCAAACACCAATAACCGCAACGCGGTTATTACAAGTCTAATGAAATTGACCTCTTTTGTTTCTTTAATCAACTATTTAGGTATTACACAAATTACAATATTATCACTAATTTACAAACTATATATATATAGAAATTAGTTCCCCAAAACTCTTGAATCTCATTCCGTGTGTGTCATATCTCAAATCTCTCTAACCTAGTTCAATTTTAAAATCTCATTTTCAGATTCACATGTTGCTATTTTCTTTAAAGAAATCTTAGAATACGATCACTATTGGCGATGGGCCTTGTAATTTTGAGATACGGTCAAATGAAGAGGAGTTCACTGTGATGGCATCCCCTCTTCTAAACTCCACATCATGCTAACGATAGGAATTTGATCCTCAACAGATTTAATGTACACAAAGAGTCTTCAATGTCACTAGGATTCGAACTCGGGACACATCGGTCATGAGTCCATAGCCTTAATTACTAGGTTATGTCATGGCCTTGTTCATAAGTAAAGTCAGGAAAAATTCAGAAGATAATTTTATCAAAACCAATATCCTCCGAGAAACTCCATCATGACGCAAATTTATGCAGCTCCTTTTCAATAAAGCTCATTCGTAGATTTTCATGGACTTATCAATTTCAACTAAAATGAATCAAGGTCTTAAAAATACAAATATTATTTGTCTTGAGCATCTTTGGGAAAAGAAAATAGATCTGACTTATACCCGCTACGTAGTCTTAAATTTATATTTTATATCCTTACATTGTTATCTAGCAAGTAAATAAAGCTATAAAAAATTTCTGGTAAGCGACCTCAGATAACAATAAAAAGACTGTTTCTTATTTTCATGACTCTCACAACTTCTATCAAAGAAGTTGGGAATGGTTAACGCAAACCGTATCTTGGTATCAAAGCTCCTTTTTATTGGCTGTCAAGGTGGTAAATACGTTGTAACCAAAATATACGGTTTTAAAAACAGACGCTACTTGGTTATCGTATAAGATATTCTTATGTGTCTTGCCGTGTACGTAAGAGGTTAACATTGCATCATAAAACTCTTATTTGAGATTCACTTGAAACGTGATATCTTTTATGATTCCTTAGAAATCGTACAAGAAGCATGTTTTTGTTTGGATATGTTAGTCCATAATTAAAGTTTATCTTTTCTGTACGTGCCTTTACAAATAAGACTCTATAAGATAGGTACGTTATATTTTTGGAATCATGCAAATATTTTTGATATATGAAAAAAAAATGTTTTTTTACTTCATGATAAGATTATTCTTATATTAACAACAGTATATATATACCTCTCTTGGATAATACTGTTATGAATTTTGTGTAAAGAATACTTAAAATAGTGTAAATAATTTATATATGGATGTGTAATACGTTAACATTACTTTCTGTTGTATTTATTTTATGCAAAATAAATACAAAAATTTTATGCATTCGCCAACAACACCGTTCTTTACAATATAATGGTGATTCAAAGGAAACTTGCTGAAATCTTGTCGATAGAGCAAAGTTGGCATCATTTTTGGCAAATATGTTGGCAACTTGGCGACCATTTTTGGTGAGTTAGAGCCCCTATGGATTATTTTGGAAATTAGTGGAGAAATATACTTATATCACGATCATGACGAAAGCGGATCTTTCTCGAAAGATTCATGAAGCCTGTAAATAGCCTCGCCAAAACTGAGTTAGTCTTGTTTTCACCATTGAAAAGTCAGTATTATTTTGATAGCGATTAGTTGGTACCGATTTGACCACGAAAGGTCGACCAGTGATTAGCGATTACTTTGGCTGTTGAATAGAACGAGCGAGTGCTTGCGAATAAATTTTTAACATACTTGTATTTTAGACTCTGATACTTGTGTCTGAGGAGCCTAGAAGATATGAAGGTCTTCAGGGATTTTTTATCGAATTTGAGTACTGTATCCTGTATTTCAAGGACCGTTTTTTGACACTAAGTTCCCACAGCTCCTGAATAACTGTCTTGTTCTTTGCGACTGATTAATAAATGAAATCCTCGAACCCCTATCAACGTATTAATACTAATAAGAATAAAAATAAAATAATTGGTTGAGCGTAAGGAAATAAAATGTGCATTTTTCTTTTCACAGTTATGAAATATGCAATGATTTATTTCATAATTATTTAGTGCACCAAAAAATGAAACCAAAATAACAATATATTTATAAACATATAAAACATTATTGAAACATTGACATACAGACTATTCACCTTTTGCACGAGCAAAATGTACTTTATGCAAGAAACTCTGAATGAAAAATGCATATTCAATTACTGCAATGAATGTTTGTGAAGAGCACATTTTTACACTTTTGGAAAGAGTGCAAATACAATGAAAAACGTTTAACGCGAAGACGCTTAAGACGAAATATCGGTTAACAGGAAAAATTACAAACTACTAGGTCCAGACAAACTACTAGGTATTTTTATGCACTTTTTCTCTCAACTCAAAACGAAAACCACTTAACAAGAAAATATTTCCCTTCTGGGAATGAACAGAATACGGAAAATACCAACCGGATTGTACTGCCCTATTGTATTATCGAAAGAGTTCGTTGCAGTAGATGATGATGATGTGTGTACAGCCCCACAATTATAGCAGACAAAGACATTTTGGAATTTGTTCAAAACTCAAATATATTATTGATGCAGGTTCGGTGATGAAAATGAAATAAATAATTCAGTTCCTGTTCCCACGTAATTCGAAATGAGGAACGATGTAAAAAGTATGCGTAGTTATTTAGACGCACATTCCAATGGTGAAATGAATAACAAAATGGACGATATCGAATAATTGTTGGACAATTTGTTGTTTAAAAAAAACAATATTAAGAAAAATATCAAATTATTTTCCAAAAACTCAATAAATGTTCTGTTTTTAAAAAACAAATTTTAAATTTTGAATTTAATTTTTTTTAAGTTCTTGTGAATGTTTTTTTTTTTTTCATTGACATTTTTATTAAATATATGCCTATGTACATATCTATGCAAATAAAAACTATACCCTAATAAACTTAATTTTAATAAATAAACGGGTTTTTTTATGCAATATCCTTTAACAGGAAATTCTTTTAACACGAAAAAGTATTTCATTCTCTTTAGTTTCGTGTTAAGCGATTTTCACAGTATAAATAAAATTGCCTTTGTTTTTAGTTAATATTCTATGAGTCGAAGGATTAGTTACAGAATAACACTGATTTACATTTAGTTATTTATATAGGGCTGATAAAAATTTAAATACGTCTACAACATAATATCCTAACTTTCAAAATTTTTTCTGGCATATAAAGAAACTCTTCATACTAAGAGATTCTGAAAATTCTATTCGCAAATTGAAGATATGTAGTATACACAAATAAATCATTTTCCTGGTTTCCTTTTATTATGGATTAATAAATAAATTATTTATTTTTTGAAATTGTTCATTTTAAAATTAGAAATTTAAATAATTTTAGAAATGTGAAAAGAAATATTCATACTTGAGTACTATAATAATTCTTACAAATTTTATTTTTAAATTAATCTAAACTAATAAATTCTGGTTAGTATATAGGTTGGTTTCGAATTCATGGTACAAAATTTTAGGGTAGGTTCAGGCCATTCGCATTTGTGCTTACATCTACGAAGGGAGACTTTAAGTATGTCGAAAAGGCAGACATGTATTACAAGTACAGCCATGCAAATGGTAACGACAGAGCTGCGCTTCGAATGTATCAAGTGCAGTTTCCTGATCGACGAATGCCGTATCACATAATTTTGCAGTGGTTACATCGTCAACTTCGTTAAGCACGTTCGTTCCACGTCACCAGACATGAGGCTGGTCAACGAAGAGCTGTACGCAGTCCAAGCCTGAAAGAAAGCATCTTGAGCTTTATGTCTGATAGACCATAGTCAAGTACAAGAGCTGTTTCTTATCACGTAAATGCGAATTATCAGACCATTTGTAGAATGTTAAACGAACATTACTTACACCTCTTTCATTTTTAGTGAATACTAGCTTTGAATGCTACAGAGTATCTTCTCCAACTGTTAGTGGGTGGTACAGAAATGTGCGCTGCAGCTGGACTTCATAGATTATGCGCTAAACAGTTATGAACAGCTATTGTAAACAATGCACTTGTCATCGACGCTTTCAATAAGCACTTTGTCTTTCCTTTCGTCTCTTTTTGTGTGTGTGTATTAGTGCCTCACCGCGTCACTTGCGCCTATACATTACTATACACTAAATGATTTTTAAAATGTCCTGTACCTACCCTTAAAGTTTGCACCTCGAATTCGGGACCACCCTGTATACGTTTTGAATCATACTTTAAATACGGTGCTGCCAGATTCTAACCTAAGATGTTTTTACATGAAAAATCATTGATAAATTTAATTTTCAACTATTTTTATTGCTTGTTATTCATACTTTTAAAAAGCAGTCAGTTAAATCTTCGTGAAGGTTTCTTTTTTTTTTTACTACTTCGTGAAAGTTTTTTTTTTATCGAAGACAACTATCTTTCCATCTTTAAATATCCATAGTCATTGTCATTTTCAATTACATAATTACTTCTTCATCGGCTCTGGTTAAAAAAAAATTCCTCTCCTTTTTCAACATTTCTGTATTTCTAAAAAGAAGTTCTTGACATATTATTAAATATTTTCTCTCATCCACCCTTTTCAGAAGTAAAAATATTTAATTTTCAGTGAAGTCATTTCTTCACAGATTAGCGCGTACACTGACTGATATTTTGCGATTGTTTGTAAGCAGTGAGAGTTTCCATTTACTGTAACAACAAAGTAAAATAAATAAAAATATTCGATGAAATAAACAAGTTAGCTAAATAGAGCTTTTCAAATTTTCCTATTTTTTGATTTTTAGAACCTTATATTTTTTATAAAAAAAGAAAAGAAAAAGAATCGGTCTTCCTCTACTTATATTTCAAAAAATTTAAAATATTTCTTTCTGCTGCGGCCTTTGAAGTCGAATCACCGAGCACCAAGTTTCAACTTCAGGCTTACAAACAAAATGCAAAAATTCTTTTTTTCTACTCCTTGCCTGTTTTATACCTCCTTCTCCTAAAGCCCTTTCGTAGTAGTTTTCATCCTCTGTTCGATAAAGTGATGCTTCTTTCCTGGTAAAAAGTTTGATCTCTGCGTTTTAGACTTCCTTCAGGGTTTTCATGAATATCATAATTTTTCATTTTTCCGTTCACTTTTCTAGTAAAAATATTTTGTTGTTGTTATTGAAAGCTGGGATGTTTTGGATCCCTTCAAAGGATGCATGATATTGCGTGTGGAAGATATTTGTCCAACAACCTCCCTATCTTTCATGAGTTATTTATTAAGTGTCCGTAATTTTTGCAATGCGTAAAAAATATTGACTACTACTCTAGCAACTTGCTACAGAATGATTGATGAACTCAACTTAGAGTTTATTTTGCGTAATAACAACTCTCTCGTAGTTTTCCTTCACATTTAAACTTATTTTTCTTTGAAGTTCAACATGCAAGATGAATATAGTTTCTTTTTTTCGTGGTCTTACTCTGTGTCTTCTTTTTCATTAATATATTAAATAATAGAAAAATTCAAAAAAAAATCAAAATAACAATTTTATAAAATAATCTTTTTGTACGTATTTTTACATTACTTTCGTATCTCTCTTTGCAGTTCCCTTTGACTAAATCTTGAAGTAGTCATTTATAA
The DNA here is from genome assembly GCA_019973955.1 of Trichonephila inaurata madagascariensis. Classification (NCBI taxonomy): domain Eukaryota; kingdom Metazoa; phylum Arthropoda; class Arachnida; order Araneae; family Nephilidae; genus Trichonephila; species Trichonephila inaurata. Next base: position 109,039 of record BMAV01012905.1, read on the forward strand.
AATGTGAAACCCTTTTTGTAGATACACGTGAAGAAAAGTGGCATATCTTTAGTATTTGTATAAGAACCAAATTCATACAAAAAATACCAAACTTTAATAATCTTTTGATTTTAAATTTTAATATATAAATTCTTGATTTGTTCTTTATTGTAGGCATATAGTATAAAGAAGCATAAATAACTTTTATTTTAAATTAAATTAAAAAACTCATTAAATTGAATTTATATTCTATGAATTTGAAATGGTTACAGTTAAATAGGTTTAGAGCAGCGATACTCAACCTGTAGCCTGCGGACCGCATGTAGCCCACCAAGCCTTTTTAAGTAGACCGGTCACGGTCCATTCCTCTGAAAAATTTTGTTATTTAAGAGCATTGTATTAAAAATTTGGTAGGAAATTGTTTGTCAGAAAATCAAATATATCAATTTAACTTTTTGCTGTCGGTTTCGTACGGGTACGAATTGATATTCTTCTTCTATTTGTAACGGTTACGGTTAGTGATAACAAATAACAATGAAGTAGAGACAATTTTATGGGTGGAACTAATTTTTAACTATCTTTCATACCTTGTACGCGAAATATACTAAAAAATAAATAAATAAATCGTTTCAAGACGATTGGGAGGTTGAGTATTTTGTAGTGAAAACCAACATGGATCAGTAATTGTATGATTTGTCATGAAAGTGCTCTATTTTGAAAATACCAATAAACAGGAATCATTCAAAGACACTTTTCCTCGAAGATCTCTTTCAAGAAATCATAAATAGGCTTTCTTAAATAATTTTTGCAGCAGCAACAAAGTGTTTTGTCAGTGGAAATATCACAGCGGTAACAAAAAAATACTATGAAGTTTTTTATATTATTGGTAATCATATGAAACCGTTGACTGATGAAGAAATTGTGAAGGAGTGTTTCTTAAATGCTTCTAATTTGGTGTTAGAGACAAAAATAAAAAATATTAAAGGAAATTAAAAAATACAAAACAGAAGTTATATAATATTTTGATCAATTTTCTACTTTTTAAATTTCTAATGGTATCTTGGTTTTAAGGCATTTCCCCCACCCCTCTTCCACCATTTTTCCGTATGTTGCGGCCCGCGTGAAATAGCTGACATATGTATGCGGCCCAGCAGTAAAAAAGGTTAAGTACCCCTTGTTTATACGCTACAAAGATGGATTACTTGAAACCTCTTTAACAATGAAGTGTATTTAAAGTAACTAGAAATATTAAAAATAATTTTTTCTTACAATATTTATAGGATATTCAACATATACAATTAATGTAAGTTTACATAATACACGTTTTTTCTTCTAAAATTATTCATAGCCTTTTCAGTGCCAAAACAGTTCATTTTGATAAACAATTCCTATAAATAATATTTACATCCTAATTTTGAATGAATAATCCTGATTAAAACTATGTATGGGTGATTCATTTTGCTAAACATGAAGTAAAAATTATTCACAGTAAATATTTTAAATACTGTTACGAATTTGAGCTAGGAAAACCAGCGATGACACTAATTAATTGAATAATAACATATTCAATTAATTAGTGTCATCGCTGACGAGCACGATAAAATGACTACATGAAGACAAATGGACATATTTACAAATGAAAATATTAAAAGAGATTATTTACAGTAATGAAAAAATGCACTCGTTATAAACAAGCTTTACAGCGTTCCAGCAACGACTGTCTACAACAACGCTACAAGCAGAGTGTTTCCCAAAGTGTGGCACCCCTACCCCCAGGGGTACGAAAAGAATTTAAGGGGTACGCGTTTCACTGGAGTTTGGTGGAGATATGCACCTTGGCTGCGTCTTATAAAACTGATGCTAATACTCTGAAATGCAAAATATAGCATTCAGAAAGTTTGCAAGTGGACTTGAAAAACTATTTCTCTGATTAAAACAAAAATATTGAATAGATAAGATATCCGTTTAAGATTAACATAACAATTATTCCAGAAGATGTGTTATATGCGGAAGAAAAGCAAATGCTGGAATTGGCTTCCGAATGATTCTTGAAAAATAAATATAAGGAGCGTACTTTAGCATCATTCTGGATAGTAAGTGAATATTAACATCGCACTGTTCAGCTACACGAGAGCTTTTGGTGACAGACCACGTCATTTGTAACCATGGTCAAGTGACGTGGACGACACCTGAGCTGACACCCCCCTCTCCTAATTACCACACCTCACCAATGGGAGGACGCTTCAGCTCTCGACAGATTTAGCATGAATCGCTGCCCTACACGACGAGTCTTTAGTGGTACTGGGCTCGAACTCGTGAAAACGCCAGCCACGATCCGATACCTATACCATTCTGGATAGTAATGCAACATGTGTATCCGGTTTTAAGAGAAAAAGTTCTGAAATATAACTTGCCTTTTTCAACTTTATGTGAAGTTGCTTTTTCTGCATTCGTAGATATTAAGACGAAACAAAGGAACAGACTATTGGACGTGGAACCAAATCTGAGGTTTCAATTAACAACCAGAGAACCAAATTATGTCGATTTGCCATCCCAGCACAAACAATTCCATCCTTGTAATTAATCCAAATAAATTCTATTTATGATATAACTTTGACTGATATATTATTATGAATAATTTTATTTTTCTATTCTTATTGTTTTCCGTGCATCGCAAAAAAAATTGATTTTTAATAAAATGCATCCATTTTTTTGACGAGGGTCATTCAGCCTTACGAAAATTATAGGAGAGGTACACATATGTCAAAGGTTTGGGAAACACTACTCTAGTTGGAACTCAGGCAAATAAACTTTCTCTGTCTTATCGCAGAGGCGACGCACAAGCTGATTCTGAACTCGACTGACTTCTGAACTACACTGTATAATCTTATGGAAATTTCCAAAAAGGTCGATGCCTGTGACGTTTCGAAGGTTCCTCACCAATATAATGTGTTGCAAAATCTGTCATTAAGGGCAATCAAGTCGTTAATCTGGTAATCCTGTTTAAATCTTCTAGGGTTGCCATTATCTTATTCAAGTTAATGCTGGGAAGAATATTTTCCCTGTAAGACTCGTTTTTTCACAAGCAGCTTATCATTGCAGGGAAAACATACTTGGTGTGCTTCAATACTAAAGCAGTGCTTCACAAACTTTCAATATTTGCGACCCAATATTCAATCATAATTTTCATCGCACCCCCTCCCAGCTACAATGCGACTTTAATTATAAACCTTACAAATTATCAAGATAAGTATTAAATGTTGCATATGACAAGCCCATGGGGTCACTAGTAAGTATTAAACTTGTTCTTCACTTAGTATTGATGAATGAATGGTGAACTACGTTGTGCAGCACTGATACACTTATAAGTATATTATATTAGTGTAATTATGAATTTATTTTTAGAATGTATTTTCTTTTGCTTTGTTTCAGTGAATTAATATGCTTCAAATAATCTTTTATTTTCGACTTTTCGATATGCTCGCTCCCCCGGTAGGATTATCGCTCCCCTCTATGGAGCACACCCCACAGTTCAAGAAGCGCTGGACTAAAGCATTCCTTTCATGAAAAAGGGAAAGATTACATAACTAAAGGTTATTCCAGTGTTTCTATTAGTTTTAAAAAAAAAACACCTTGATTCTCCAAAAAATGGATAATTTGAATAATTTAGAAACCCTTTTATTATTGTATTTTGTTTGTTCTGTACCGAACCTAGCGGTAAAAAATGCAGCAAATATTAGATACTTCAGAAATATATATATTCGTAGCCTTCTTTTTAACACGAGAAAAGGGCTCACTAGATGTTGAAACTGAGAATGAGGCTGATTTTAAAAGAATAATTTGGGTTCAGAAAAAATTTTAGAGTTCAGCAGTGAAACAAAAGAAATTCATCTGATATTATCTTTAATCAGAATGTATTTCATTCTTTGGACGTTACATTGCTAAGTATAAATATGTCATTAATTTTTTCCAACCAAAAAAGATATTTTCCGAGAATTTCGGGTTTTATAGTAATTCCCCATATCCCTTGAAAATTATAATATCATTATTTACTCTTTCAAGACCTATAAAAAAGCTATAAAATCTTTTTATTCAAATGCCCGTAACTCCACGCATTTCCAATACAAACTTAAGTTATTTTACTTTTAAGATACGCACAATTTGATTTTTTCTTGTGCCTCTTTATTCTATTTACAATAAATTTAAAACTGTAGTTCAGTGCTTCTCAAACTTTCTATATTTGCGACCCAATTTTCAATCATAATTTTCCTCGCGCCCCCTCCATATAATAACAATGTATTTAATTCAATAATAATATAAGTTGACGTAAAGCTACAATGCTACTCTAATTATAAACCATACAAATTATCAAGATAAATGTTAAATTTTGTATATAATTTTATGACAGGCCCATAGGATTACTGGTAATTATGACTTGTTCTTAACTTAGTACTGTTAAATTAATTATGAAACACATTGTGCACTGCTGATACATTTATAAGTGTATTATATCGATGTAAATGTGTATTTTATTTTTTATTATGTCAGAATGCATTTTTTTTTTTTGCTTGCTTTCAGTAAATTAATAATTTTTTTTTTAAAAAAAATCTTTTATGTTCGACTTTCTGATAAGCTCGCGCCCCCTTTTAGGGTTATGACGCCCCCTAGGGGGGCACGCCCCACAGTTTGAGAAACACTGCTGTAGTTATATCCGTTTGTATAACAGCCTTCAAATACTTCTAAATAAACTTTTGCGTCTTGACTTGCTTTTTAAAGCAACATGGGGAGTATTGTCGAAAAATCTCTTAATATTCAACTCATCGTCTTATCACTGATGTTATTTACTCTCAATGGGATGACTGACTTCTAGAGGTCTACTACCAATGAAGCTATCAGTACTCCTGCTTTTGAACTGTCTGGGTCAGGATATTTAATTAGGCCAAGTAGGAATTTCCTATTTTTTGCAACTAAAACTGGTATTATACATTCAGTTCTTGGTGATAATGAGATGTTGGTCTTTGATACAATTTTCTGGTTTTATTCAAATTGAGTTTGTATTCCAAAAAAGAGTGATGTCTTCAAATTTTGAATGCCTACTGCTATTTTCAAAGTCCAGTTTGAAGTTATTGTTCTTCAGAAACTCCAGTTAGAGAATACAGGGATCAGTAATATCTACTATGTTTGCCTTATGGCGATAGTTGATACATCCAAACTTTATAGTTATATTAGCTTGTCCCCCGTCACTGTTTGCAAGGAAACATAGCGTGGCGTCCAGATAATTTCAACTTTTGAGTTATGAGCAAAATCTTCTCTGATTATTGACATATCGGCTCCAGTATCAACAACTATACGGCACGAGATGTTATTAGTTTGTCCTATCACGTAGAGTCCATTGTCGCCGCCATTCACTGCAGTAATCTGGAGAATTTTGTGATGGAACCTTTCATTATCCGATGACCTCCTCCCCATGAGATGGCATTGTACTAGTTTTCCTGTTTGGAAGAAGAGACGGTGTTCTCTTCCTTCCTTGCTCGGGGACAGTTTCTTCTCAGGTGTCCCGTTCCACCACATCCCCAGCACTTAAAGTTTCGTTTCTCCTGGTTCGAAACTCTCGTCTTTATGGTTTACATTTATTCCCTCAATCTCCTTTATCCATGGAAGTTCACAGAGTGCATCTGCAGTCACTCTAGCTCCATAGATGGAATGGTGGTCTCTGCGGCTGGCTTGATTGGGTAGATTTTAGATCTTAAACATCTTCCATTCTTATAGTCCTCTGTATTTCTCCATCATTCAGTCCTTCCACAAAATACGGCAGATAAATCTTTTCTTGCGCATTTTCTGGTTTGTCATAGAAAGCTAAATTGGAGAACCTTTCTATTTCGGAGGCATACTCCTGCAAATTTTCTCCGGTATCCTAGAGTCTTGTTTTCATCTGCAGGCATGCGTAGTCTGGTTGAACCGAAGATCTAGAGCATTTTAGAGGGAATTTAATTTCAGACGCTCTGTGTCGTGAAGGGTCTTTAGTATTTCAGTGGCTTCCCCTCTAAGGGATGCTGCTAACTGACATGCTTTGACCCCTTCAGTCCATTCATTATCTTCTGAAATTATGGAAAATTGCATCTTGTATACCTTCCATTTGGTTTTTCCGTCATAGGTGGACAGTTTCGCAGGTACTGGAGAGGCAGACACAGGTACTGGACAGACAAGCGCAGCTAATAGAGAAGCAAGCACAAATTTCTTTTCAGTATTCTTTTTCTCACAAGCTACAAGTTTCTTTTGCTGAGAGACTTCTTCAATTCTTTCATCAACTTTCCCTTTAATCATTTCTATTTTCTCCTCCATTTTCTTTTCCATCTTCTCCAATTACTTCAATATTTTCTTTTACACTATTTACTTTCTCATTCATTATTCATGTTTAATTGACATTTTTGCAATCTCTCCTTTAACTCATTCTTAGGTTGTTTTTTTTTGGCTTCTATGCATATTCTCCATTCTTTCCTTGGTCTGTTCTTGGCCGCTTTTCAAGGCATTGATGCCTTCCAACAGAGCCTTCAGTTGCTCCTCCATCGCTCGTGCTATAGGCATAAAATCTCACTTCTGACACCAAAATGTTCCGCTTATCGGGATATGAGGATTTTATGCAAATCAGTCGCAAATAACAAGACAGTTCTGACAAGAACAAACAGCTTTAGGAGCGATGGAAATTTATTGTCGAGATAACAGTCCTTGAAATACAGGATTCAACAGCAATATTCGCAGATTCAATCTCAGAAGGGCTTCACACCTTAAACAGCACTCAAACACAATTATTAGTGTTACACGTTAGTAAGTTACACGTATGTAAAAGATTATTCACAAGCACCACTCGTCTGAGCTAATCGGTAATCACAGTCAAGGCAAGCCTACTATGCACTAGTTAAAACCAGACTAACTCAATTCGCCGAGCGTCTCCCAATTTATAACTCTAAAGGACCTTTCTAGAAAAATCAACCTGCGTAATAGATAGTGAAATTAGTGTATTTCTCCACTAATTTCCAGAAGAATCCACAAAGAGTGCCAAACTCGCCAAAAATGCTAACTTGGCTCGATTGCCAAGATTTCGCCGTTCATTATGAATCTCCACTATAACGTAAGGGACTGCGCGTTTCTTGTTAATATTACTTTAACGTAAATTAAATATAATTTAGAGTAATATATATATATATAAAGGAATTACATATCCAAATACAAATTATTTACACTATTTTACACAAAATTCGTAACAGTATACAAAAAGTTTTAATTTATTTTCAGAACAATAAATGTGTACTATTAATACGATGTTTTTAATCTCAAATCTTCAAAATATATTTCACAACTTCCCTTTGAAACAGGCCCTCCTAAAATTATTATTTAAGTTTATTTGAACACTGTATGTTGAATTTCTAGTGATTCTCAGGATAAGTTATTCATTGCCAAATAGATTTTGGAAGGCAGAACTTCAATTTAAAAATAATTGTTCACCTTTAGAAATATGTTCATGATTTTTAAAGCCACTCTGTCTGAATTTAATATTATTTAAGATGTTTTAAAAAATTCATACACTTTTTCCATCTTTGAGAAATCCAGTTCTAATTTTTGTTGATCTAAGAACTTAAGCCATGTACTTAGTTTTAAATATGAAAAATTATCTCATAACGATAAGCTGAGAGATTAAACTGAAAGCAGAACTTCTTCGATATGATACAGGTAAAATTTAACAAAAAATCAAACTTTTATACATACGATCACCATCAAGCGAACAAAAAAATGATATATGCAAATATTGCATTAATAATTCCATAAGGTAATAAAAAAAAAATGTATCAGACAAATTCTTTTATGAGCTCTAGGCTTATGTTCATCTTCATTCTTAATTTTACTTGAAAAGTATAGTTTCAGTATAAAGAAGAAACATACACATTAAATTTGACAAAAGAAGAAAAGGTCTTTTTTAAAAAGGTTGAAAAATGTTGTATATATTTACGAGAATATACTTTTGCTGTGAGCAGCAAATGAATAAATAATAGATTGATAAATCAATATTTGGTTTGTTGATAATTATCATCTTTATCGTGAATATTATTCTCGGCTGCATGATTATTTTAATTCAAAATTATGTAGTTAAAATAATCGAAAATCTTACTAAATACGTTTTTTAAATAAGTCAACTTAATTTTACAAAAAAAAAAAAATTATAATTTAAAAAACGGCAAAATATTTACACTTTACTTTAAAAAAAAGAGTTAAATATTTTTCTTAAATCTATTTATATACATTTCGTTCAATTTATTTAAAAAATATTCTCTTATGCACACACACACACCCTTTCTAAAGTCCTTTGATATTGCTTTTCAACTGAAGTTGTTTTTTTTAATTCAAATGGGGTAAAACTTTTATTTGATTAAAAATTTGACTCGCGCTTTTAAGTCATTCATTGATTTTCATACATTCGGTAATAAAGCATTTTCATCACCCACTAAGTGAAAGGTAGTTACTCGAATCAAGACAAAAGAACCCGAAGCTCGAATATAATTAATTGAATTCAAAGTCCTAAATTAGTAAAAACACTTGCATGACATGTTTCATATTAAACCTTTAATTTCATTTTCCTGCATAAACGTTGACAAATTAAACGTTCCAATTGTTAAATTAATTAGATTAAAAACATTAACAAATTCAGGATCTTGAAAGAGTGACACACAATTTTTTTAAAGAAATATTTTTCTTTTTATATGAATTACCAACATTCAGAGAACTCAAACTGCGTCTCCAAAATGACGAATTTATTCATGCTCTCTTATTAATTAACATTTAAATCGATTCAATGGTGTTCTAGGCTGAAGCTGAAACTTAAATAAAAGCAAGTAGACCAATAAACAGAAATTTTTTTTCAGAAACTGGGCCGAAGTTCGTTTGCATATATAACTACATTTTATTCACTTAATTAGTTAAATTTTGTTGTTTTACTGAAAGACCCAGTTGCTATTCTTATAATTGAGATATCTAAGAACTACGTCATTGAGATGGTTGCTTGTTTGTTTTGAAATAGAAATATCTCTTCTGTAACGTATTCTTTCTTTGAATATGATGCCATAAATTTATAGATCCACACTTCTACTTTTCTTACTTCGAAGGTGGGTCTCAAATTTGAATAATTTTTCTCAAAAAACGTCAAAAAGAAGGAAAAAAAACGACTCATAAAAAAGGTTATTATACTCGATTATGTGCATTTAGAATTATCTTTTCATTATTCGATGCACATCATAACCCATGGCAACAGATTTTGATTTGGTGGAAATAATTAAAGGACTATAGTATGGTATGTATTTCTTTTATATATATATAGATTTACTTTACCATTACAAACACTTACGCCTAATTTAACTTCAGACACTTCAATTAAAGTTAAATCAAATGGGGTCTATTGCCTGCAATGAAAAAATGTTGTGCGCGCGTGTGTTTATGCATCTGTTTTATTTTTCACTTCAATTACCTTGGAATACTGTCGCTGATTAATCTTTATCTAATTCTACAAAATTCTGCTCAGAAACTGTTAAACTGAATTAAGTCCAAGCCCAATTTTTTTCTCTCTAGGGACACAAAAATCTCTACTAAACCCCAAGAAACTTTATCTCCAATTCAGTTCCTGCAAAAGTAAATACTTCAAGACTTTGAACCAAGATCGTGCTTGCAGAAAACCGATCCACATTCAAGAACTTTGCAATTCTTATACTTTTGAAAGAGAGGGGGAAAATGAAATACTTCTCTGTTTGGTAAGAGGATATTTCAGTTATAAAAAAAGAAATCTATTCTTTTCATTTCATTTTCCTTGCAGACCTAACCCTACTTTTTCGAAAACCAGTGACAACGATATTCAACCTCTTCTTACCTGCTTTCTATAACCTTTAAAATATTTCTTTCAATTCCCATCATTGAATTTCGAGCATCGAACATAGAATTCAACGTCGAATCTTCCAATAAAAATCAAAAGGATTTCTTCTATCTTTCCTTTCAAGCTATCTTCAGTCTTTATTCTTTTCGCTCCTCTTTCATACCTATATCCACTTTTATTTCGTAGTTTTATTTTTCGTTGTTTAAAAAACTACAGTTTTCCATGCGTAAGAAACATGGTGCTAGCGTGTTGGACTTTGTCCAGAGTTTTTCATATCATAATAATTCAATTGCAGTTAAGAGCTTTAAAACTAAATTTATCTTGCTGGTTATTGATGAGTGGATGTTTCGTACCACACATGATACCAAACTTGATGTTATGTGGTAGATGCATTTGTCAACCCCCTGCTCTATTGGCTGAGTTATTTATTAAATGTTCTTTTTTTTACCTTCTTTGCACATCAGACTAAGAAGAGATATAACGCTTGAGATTTAAAATAATTAATGAAGTTAAAATACGAGTAGAGTTAATTTTGTGTAGGTTTTTATTATTTTTATGCTGGTTTTCTTTTCCTTACTTTTCATAGTTTTCCTCATGCAAAATGATGTGGCTATAATATTAAGTAATCTCTTTTTTCGTTTTTAGAAGAGAGAATGCACACTATACAGTCAACTGTCACCAAACTCACTGAATTTTCGACAACTCTTAAAATTTTTAGAGGAATATTTGTCGAAATGCTTTCTGACTTTAGATAGGCAAAAAATATGATTGAACTCATATTTTCCCTTTAATTTGCAATGATTTGAATAGTTACAGATCTACATTCAGTTAAAAAAAGAAAAGGTATTTTTGTTTGATCTGTGTCAAAAAATGAATGACATAATTTGTCGCTTTCCAAAAATATGTAATAAAAATATTTTTTTTTTAATTTTTGTAATAATTCCCCTTAAAGTAGCACTTGTTTTCTAGAAAATATATAAATACCCGTTTCTTAAAAAAATCTTAAATTTATTCATTTTCGTTTTCTTGCAATATTTACAAATTGCTACCGTATCCCCGAATTTTGCACACTTTTTAAAAATAGTCAATAAAAACCTAATACTGGTATATAAAATGGAAATTGTAGGCATGGAATAAGGTATAAACAATTAAAAATGAATTTTTTTTTATTTTTTTCTTTTTTGTGCAAAAGATATAATTTTTCTTTCTGTAGTCTTGTGGATAACACTATAAGGCAGTGTTTCTCAAACTTTCAATACTGGCGCCTCCTTTTCAATCACAATTTTTATCGCGCCCCCCTTATACATTAATAAATTACTGAATGCAATAATAATGCCCTTTGACGCTAAAGCTATAATACACGATCTTAATTATAAACCGTACAAATTAATAACATAAGTATTAAATTTTGTATATGTTACTTTTAATCAAAAAAAATTAAGTAATAGAATAATTATTATGTTATTTTTCCTTTCTCTGTGTGATTTTTAAATTGGAACATATTGCAAAATGCGGTGGCTGCTTAGAAGACAAAATATAGATATCAGCTAAATATAGAAAAATAACTCAGAGGGTCAATTTCTAAAAAACTTTGAAAAACTTTGCTCTGCAAGACAAGCCCATGGAAGTCGCTAATACTTATTAAACTTGTTCTTAATTCAGTATTAATAAGATAAGTATTAAATTTTTTATATATGTTACTCTTAAGTAATATATATTTTAAGTAAATTATATATATATATATACTTTTAAGTAATAGGTTAATTATTATATTTTTCTGTGTCTCTAATTTTTAAATTGAAACAGATTGAGAAATAATATTTAATTAAAGATTTATTTCCTTCAAGATTCATTTCTAAAAGTACAAATGTCATTATAAAAATAGCCTAATCTATGTTGCTCTTTATCATATTCATTGCATCTGGAATCCTCGCGAACGTTCATGTGAGTCTAGGTAACCTAACAGACGTCTGCACAAAACATGTAAAAATGCTGTACTTCATACAATTCTAGTCAGTCTTGGCCGAATCGATTAGCTACCGAATCTCTCTTGAATGTACATTTCATAATTCACGCGTTAATTATAATTCACGGTATTAAGTATTTACGGCAGTGGATTAAAACAAAATCATAGATATATTTTTAAATCACAGCGAGCATTCGACGATAATAAAGCATCAACAAGTACACAGACGAGGGCAAATTGATAGCAAGTTACGAATGGGTTAGGGATCCATTTCAAAATACATTAGAAGGGCTCTCAGCTGCCGAAAAAGAGATCTTCATAGAGTTCACATCCAATGACGAAATTAAAGGGCAATTTTGTAATAAATCACTCTTTGAATTCTGGATAAAGGTGGATGCTGAATTTTCTGCACTGAAAACAAAAGCATTTCGTATACTATTACCATTTTAAACAACATACCTTTGTGAATCCAGATTTTCTGCGATGGCTACTTTGAAGACAAAATATAGATTTGAGCTAAATATCAAAAAATAACTGAGTATCAATTTCTAATTTTTAGCCTTCCTTTGAAAAACTTTGCTCTGCAAGACAAGCCCATGGAAATCACTGATAATTATTAAACTTGTACTTATACTGGCTGAAGTACCCACTCTTAACACGAGTTTATTTTTTTAAAAAATGATAATATATTATTCTTGATATAATAGCTTAATTGTAAGGAGAGTAAAACCAAGTGCATGACAATGTATACAAAAATGTAAAATGATTTATTGAAATGAATTCTCATATTATAATCGGTTTTGAATGAACTGTAATTTTAAGCCTCGCAGAATTAGCATTTAGAATAAATGTGTTAAATAATAAAAAAAGAATATAAAATTCTAATGAATAACAATTGTATTATTTTTAATATTTAAAGAGAAAGCCGGATCAGGTGTGCACTCGATACTAACGTTAATGGTCGCGGGGGTGATGCACCCCAATTCTTTTTTTTATAATTTTTTTTCAATATACAAAAAAAAAATCAAATTTCAGTGAAAAAATTTAACTAAGAGAAAATATTTTCCCTATTTCAAAAGGTTTTTTCTATTTGTCTTTCATAATTTGAAAAATATCAAAAAAAACTGAACTAAATTGTTCCAAATGTGCGTGACCTTAAAAAAAGGACAAAAAATCACAGACACTTTTGTTTTAACATTACGGGAAAGCTATTTGAAAGAAAACTTTTAAATTTTGTTCCTTTTAAATTTTAAATCCTTAATGATCGACAAATATCCTGTTGAAGTTTTCCTTCTTCCCGTCTTTTGACAGGGGGAAGTCATTTTGCGGGGGACAGTTATGGCTTCATATTTTCTTGTAAGAAGGGTTTTAATGTAGCTATTGAAAAATTTTCCTTTCGTTTCATGTTTTTTTTGCTTTTCTCAAAATTTTCTTTCGCTAACAGTTAATATCATTATTTCAGCAAGTGTTTTCTCTTGTTTGATCAGCTTTAATTTCCTTTTCAAAAGATCACAGATGCCCAATTCTTTTTTTTGATTCTGCTCATTTACACACCCTTTATAAACCATAATCAGTCGTACAACATCTCAATTAAAACCACTAAGTTATTCATAGGGGGGAAAAGCAGCATGTTCAAAGAAAATATTTTTTGAAAAATGGTTTTGGCAGGGGAACCCCGGTTTTAAACCAAATACCTTTTAAAATTCTAAAAACATTTGCCACTCCCAAAAAGGGGCATGTTATCAATTCATTTTAGCTCCCCCTTAAGACTGTCATATTAGAGGAATCTGTCAAAGGGCATTGGTAACAAATAAACAGTTTTCAAATTAAACGATTTTTTTATTATATGTTTCCCGTACACTCAAAAATAAATCTTGGCAAATTAATCCTTCAAAGGGGCTCCATGTTTTCAATGTATCAAAAAAATCTTTCCATTGTGAAAAAAAAAAAACCAACAGGGAAATTTTATAATTTACAACTTCCTAAAAAAAAAGGGTTTCAAGGGAACCCAAACCCGTAAGTTCAAAAACCGCAAAAGTAATAATTTTTTAAATTAAAAGAAACGTAATAAAAAAAACTCTCATCGTAGGATTGCAGCAAAACAAACAAAATATTTTTTATTTGGTTTTAGGATGAAAAAAGCTAATGAGCGTTCAAAGTAGAATCTTTTATTTTTTGATGACCTTTTTTCACCAGATGATATATATAAATCATATCAATGTAAATCTGTATTTTTTATTATATCAGAATGTATTTTGTTTTTTTCTCATTCCAGAGTAAATTAATTTTTTTAACCTTTTATTTTCGATATGCTCGCGCCCCCTTGAAGGGTTATCGCGCCCCCGGGGGCGCGCCCCACAGTTTGAGAAACACTGCTATAAGGCAAAATGTATAAAAATATTCTGTAGATTATTTTAAAAACACTAAAAGATATTGACATATTGAAACTCATATTCTTGTTATTCTTTGAAAGTTTCTGATTAAATAGGTATTCCAACAAAATGTCATTACCAATGCAAAAACCCAGAATAGTTCAATTTAATTACATACAATTTATTGATGTATACTTTAATGTAGTTCCATTTAGAAAAAATTAAAAGGCTAAATCTGGTTAGTAAAAAGCTTAAGTTTTATTTATTTATTTATTTATTTTTTTTGCAAAAAAAATGTTTAAAGTTACTAAAAAAGAAAATTTACTGTTTAAACGAACTGTTTATCTTCGATACATGATCTTACATGTTTGTGATGCTGATCTTCTATAAATATTTAGCAAAACTTCTGAAAAAAATTTAAGATTGAAATCCCGAATTATTTCTCTTTTATTAATGTTTTCAAGTATGCATTTGATTTACTTCTTCAATTAATAAAGCAAACATAAGAATGTTTTTACTCAACAGAACATGAAAAAGCAAAACAAAAAGACTTGAAGAGGATTTGCTCTCACATTCTCTTACCTAATACAAATATAGAATAAATTAACGTATAAATAAAGAAATACTGTATTCGTAAGTCGTGATAATTAGGAATAGCTTTTTAATAATTGGCAACAACACCTGTTTTCGGAATTTTGGTTGTTTTCAATCTGTCTGCTCGTTTCTTGTTTGCTTACCTTATTTTTGATTTTTCGCTCAATAATGCCTCTTATTTTTAATTATTTTTATTCTGATTGTTTTATATGCTTTTGAAATAGCGAAAAAATATGCAGAGTAAAGAAATTCAGGTTCATTTGCAATCGTTCCACAGCTTCTTTTAGAAGCAGTCATTTCTGTATAGCTGGTACATGAACACCAAATATTTTATCTGAAGCTTTGCAAAAGAAACCGGGGCTTTACGAGAATTTCTACAAATCCTCTTGGGAAATCTTTGGGCCAGCAAATCGCTTTATTTCACAACCATCCCTCTCAAGAAGAAACCTTGATATGCAGATTAGCTAGTATACATATAGTTGAAGTTTAATAGTCGTGGATTTGAAGGAAAAGGAATTGAGTCACCAAAAGCAGTGCTATTACGGTAAGGATCAGAATTTCACCGCGTGACTTAAGTTCAGATTTTAACTATAAGAATAAATTAAGGAAGATAGGATTTTTAAGATAACATTGAATAAAGTTAAGGTATCCGACTACGTTCGGAACCATGATTTTAAAAAAGTGCATAAATGTATAATTTTCATGATGTTTAGTGTCACTCAGATTAGAATACATGTATAAAATTGTTTTAAGGACATTATAGCAAAAAAAATTATTTAAATACAATATTTTGGCAAAAAATTAACTTAGAATAGCCTTTTTTCTAAATGTTCTCCTTTTTGTAAAAAATGCTTCTATTGTATTAATATTTTGCCTGTATATAACTCAGACCTCTGTACAGAGGCTCAACTAGAATTTTTGAAACGCATAACTTGGAAGTCGATTTATCCATGTTTTTCGAAAACAGAAGGGAGACATTTTAAGAAAATACGCCGATAATTATTTCAAATGGTTCTAACTCTGAAAATAATGGGAAGTTTTCAAAAATCATAGTTGAGCCTCTGTACAGAGGTCTGAGCTATATACAGGCACAAAATATTAATACAATAGAAGCATTTTTGACAAAAGGAGAACATTTGGAAAAAAGGTTATTCTAAGTTAATTTTTTGCCAAAATATTGTATTTAAATATTTTTTTTGTCAAAATGTCCTTAAAATAATTTTATACATGTATTCTAATCTGTGACACTAAATATCTTGAAAATTATACATTTATGCGCTTTTTTAAAATCATGGTTCACAGAATGTAGTCGGATACCTTAAGACATTCAGATTTCTTGCGCTTATTCACATAGGGTTTGAGCTCTTGTTATATCACTCTAGAATTTCCCTTTATAATTGGCTTGTCTTGGAATATTATCTTTTGTCATGATAAATTGAATTTATCATGGTTAGTCTGGGTCATCGATTTACCTTCCACAGATTTAGGTTGATTAGATGAGGAGGAGGCTTCTCCAGGGGAAGAGACCATTACACAAAGCAAACTTTTGAAAGACGTTTCAGAGAGGATATTAGGGAGAAGAATAAGCTGCCTGAATTTTGCATGAATAACTTGCATATTATACAATGTTTCTTAAACTACGGGGTGCGCCTCCCTAGGGGGCCGTGACAACTCAACAACAGGGGCGCGAGAATATTGAAATGTCGAAAACAAAAGATTATTTAAAAAAATTATTAATTTACTGAAAGTAAACCCACAAAATACATTCTGATATAATTAAAAAAATGAACTATGCATTTACACTGATATAATACACTTATAAATGCATCAAATGTACAATGTCATTGATAATTAATGATAAGTTAAGAAGTCATTGATAAGTTAAGATTAAGTTTAATAATTTCCAGTGACCCCATGGGCTTGTAATACGTAAAGTGTTACAGAAAAATATAAAAATTACTATTTATCTGCCGATGAAAAGTAAATACTTACTCCCCAATCCACCTTTTTCCCAAAATGCACGTATGGGATTTTGGGGGAAGAAAAGGAAGAAAAACAAAGTAATTCCTCTGAAATAAGTTACTCTTTCGCAAACACTGTCAAGGTCCTTTTACATTCTAAAGCCTTTGGAATAATTTTTTGGATAGCAGTGCACAGAAAAGATCGTACTTAAGAAAAACGTATATATACGTACAGGGCAATTAACGTTTTAGCTGAGCGAGACGTTTATATGCACCAGTGACACTTAAGAGGTTAAAATCATACTGCAGTTTTGCGTCAAAGTATAGTATTATTGAATTCAGTTCATTGTTATAGTATTGGGGTGATGAAAATTATGATTGAATATTGGGTCGCAAATATTAAAAGTTTGATATGCATTGATATAATATGTTTATTGGCTATTTTGTTGTACCCAAATTAGATCTGATTATTTAGTCAATGTCGTTCTTTCAAGCTACATTAGGGCTATTGGTGACGGTTCTCTTAATTTGAGTACCAAGTGACGACGCCGACACCCGAGAGTCTCGCACTCTCCAAGTTTCATTGCATCAAAGTGGGGACTTCGATCCTTCACAGATTTACTTTCCACGAGCCCCTCTACATAATGGGTCTTCAGTGACATCGGAACAAGCACAGCTACTCGACAGCGACAATGCTAGTCACAAAATCGAGATGATGACCACTTGGCAGTGGAGCACACAAGGGGGAAGGGGGTTCCCAAGCCCCCCCCCATAGCACTAGATTGTTTTTTGATTGATTATAATCCTATATATATATATATATATATATATATATAGAACATATTTAATTAAGTATTTTTTATTAATAATGAATTTTATTAGTTAATGAGGATTATTCATTCAATAATTAATTTTTTACTCTTTTTGTTCCCGAAAATCGACAAAATCAAAAGAATATTTTGGACAGCGTGTGTGTTGTGGTTGTTGTGGCTAATGCCATCTGTCTGACGTAGTCAGAACGAGGCCCACAAAATTCATCGTAGCAAGGAACTAGAAGTACGCCTGTCGTTGGCCTAGGCCCTTAGCACCATGCAGGTGACAGTACGAATTAGCTCGGCGAAATTCCCCGAAAGGACGATAGATGGCGACACCACCCATCTCCACCTTCACAATTTTGCCATGGGACTGGAGGGGAGGAAAATATTCTCCAGTCCCCTGCACTTGTGATTCAGCCCACAAGACTTTCGGACCCCCAGATTTAACGAGTACGTACTCCGCGTGTACTCGGAGGGTATTTGGTGACATCTTGGACGGCGTAATGGAGCATGAGAATTCGAGAATGGTGAATCCCCTTCCGGAAACATGGAACCCCCTTCCTCTTGAAAACTTATTGTGTGCGCCACTACCAATTGGCTACCATGACCTTGTAATCAAGAGTACAAGAGAAATAGTTTTCATTAGGTGAAAAACTACACTTTGGGATTTTTCCCTTTTCAGTTTATACTATGATAATAGCCCGAATTCAAAGTACTTTGCGGCCACGGTAGCCGAGTGGCATAGGTATCGGACTATGGCTTGCCTTGTCACGAGTTCGACCCCAGTACCACTAAAGACCCACCGTGTAGGGCAGAGATGCACGTTAAATCTGTCGAGAGCTGAAACGTCCTCCCATTGGTGTGGTGTGGTAGTTAGGAGAGGGGGTGCCAGCTCAGGTGTCGTCCACGCTACTTGACCATGGTACAAAATTACGTGGTACCTCACCAAAAGCCCTCGTGTAGCTGAACAGTGTGACGTTAATATTCAATCAATGAATCAATCAAAGTATTTCGATTCTTCTAAGAAACAAAAAAGTGCAATGAAATAAACGCAAGATTTGTATAAGCTTCATAAAAAATGGTTCCTTAAGATTTTTACTGCTAAGATGAAACTAACCTTACCTTGTACTATGGTGACAAAGATTTCAAGGACCATGAAGAAGTTAAGCGATTGTCACGCAGATTCTGTTTTGAAATGTGAATAAATTGGACACATCCAAAAATGAGTTGGGACTCATAAAATCTAAAATTTACAAATAAGGTACTTTGTTGGAAGAAATTTATATATATAGAGAGAGAGTGACAAAACGACCAGATTGAATTAAGTATGCATTTATTTAGGGTAATTATCTACAAGGGAGGGCTAAAATTTAGTAAAAAGTTATCGGGTGGTTGGATTCCACCAGGCGTCTCGTCACTGCGCCTTCGTCTCGTCCCGTCTGCGTCGTCTCTCTCTCTCTCTATCTTCCCGCGCAATCGTCCTATTCGTCTGTCTTTTCTTTATCCTCGAACCGCCTTGTCCGCTAGGTGGCGCTCTCTTGGCCTTACGTCATTAAGGGAATACAGGAAGGATATGATAACATGCACATCCATTCCTACATATATATATATATATGAAAAGCTTCATAAATAAGCTTTAAAATTATTACGTTATATCAATAAGGTCTAGCAGTGGCAATTAACCACAGATGCAAACTGCAATAAACACTATATTTGCTCATGCATGCCGTAGTTCTAGAACGCAAATGCATGAGCAATGTTCAAATTGCCGGAATAATTAGTGAAAACAACAGTGTGCATTTTATGTAGGTTATCATTTCAAAAGCAGTTTCTGGATTTAACTTACATGAAGATAACAAAACTCATGAAACATGTAAAATTCAACTACATAAATTTACATTATGCATACCTCAGAGGCACAGTATATCAGCACTTGAATTAAACAAAAATTATTTTTCATATTTATGAATATTTTGTGCGAAAATAGGTACCATATATATGTCGATCGCCATAAAAGCCATGAGTGAGTTTTTTCATTAAAAACTTACCCAAAATTGAAAATTCGTGTATAAGGCGAATTGAAAAAAAAAATCGCATTTTTAAAGCATGTCAACGAGCAAGTATAAAACGAGTTTTCCAATAAATTCCTTCTCGGGTTTTCCCGAGCTGAGCTTGGGCAACACCCGGCAAACCCACCATCCTGGCTCATCCCGAGTGTTGCTCGAGAACTGTGAAAACTACGCAATCGGTCTTCCCCGAATTATTTTGCATGTGCTTTTTATAGGTTCGAATAACTGAAAAATACCACTCGGTGGAATTTTCTACAAAAAGAAGAGGTCCTTCACCTGACCCCCCCCCCCTCTACACTTGTCTAAAAGACACTTAGTTGACTGCATTCCCCAACAGAGAAGAAAATTAATCCAACACGACAGTGTATTGTTTGCTGCTCAAAGGCAGTAAAAAAAAAAAAAA
>BMAV01012905.1:137123-149808 GCA_019973955.1 Trichonephila inaurata madagascariensis
GGGTACTTCTATTGTTGCAAAAATAACCATTCCGGTTTCAATATCAAGAAATTTTAGTTCCAATGAACGTCTTAAGTAAGTAAATACTACAAATTCCAAAAGCCGAAGCCACCTTAGTGGAAAACCGATCCACATTAAAGAGTTTTATAATTCTTTTTCTTTTAAAAGGGAGAATAAAGTGAAATACATAGCTTTTCGAAGAAAAAAGGATTTCTATTATAAAAAGGATTTTATTATTCTTTTATTTTCTTCGAAGAGCTAACCCACTACTTCGGACACCGGTGGCAGATATATTCAACCTCCTCCTACCTTACTTTCTATAATCTTTAAAATATTTCTTTCAACTGCTATCATTGAATTTCAAGAACGAAGCAGAGAGCGCAGCTTCGAATATCCCAATATGAATCTCTCATCTTTCTTTTCAAGATATCTTCTTTATCTCTCTCGGTTCTTTTTCTTTCTTTTCGTTCTTCCTTTATATCATTGCCCCACATGTTCCTTCGTATAAAACTCTTTTATAACTTTTTTGTTCTTTTCTTTAAAAAAAATGTTTCTTTGGGATAAGAATATGATATTTTGCGTGTTTTGGAGTAGGTCCAGATTTTTATTTATTTATTTATTTTTTTAATATAATAATCTATTCTCCCTCAGGTTTTTAAAATGAAATTTTTCTTGTTGGTTATTAATGTGTGGATGTTTTACACACATAAAAAGTGAAGTCAGGTGGAGAATGTTTTTGTCAACCCCCTCATGTTTGCTGAGTTATTTACAAAGCGTTCCATCTTTCTAGGAAGCATAATCTAGCCTCAGTAGAGAATTGGCATTCATGCATTAAAATGATTGATGAAGCTAAAATAGAGTTCGTGTCATGGAACTTGCATCATTTAAAAAATTTTGATTGCAGTTTTATTTTTTATTTTTCTTTTTTTTAAAACATATGATGCCACTAGAATATTAGGTTATCATTTTTCTGTTTTTTGAAGAATACATACATAACAGCTGTTATCATAAATATTGTGTAAAATTTATTTTAAAAAAAATATATAAATTTCTTATTATGTTTTTATTGTCTCACTAGGCAGTCAATAGAAATATGAATGTAATTTATTTAAATTTAAAACTTAACACCAAAATTATGTAATGATATAATTACTTGAATGAAATCACACATCCACGCTCGGACTGACCAAAGTAAAGAAGAATATACAAGGGGATATTTTAAAATTATAATTATTACTAAAAGTAATCATGAAAATTCAATTTTTTTTCATTTGTTATTTTTAAGACTTCTCTACGTAGACTCTATCTTGAAATAAATATTTCTCCTTTTCTTCTTATCTTCCGAATGCCGTAATTGTAGAACTCTGTAGATTGGGTCGAAAACTACTTTTTGATTTCTTGGAGTGGGGGGAGACTTGGGGCAAGACCAGGAAGGTGCGGTAAACTGTCAATGTCTAATGTCATCCCTTTAATTCCTAAACCTTACCTCTAGATGAATGAGAGGTGCAATGTAAAACAAGAAAACATGCACATATTTGGTGATACCATTGCGTTTCTTTATCACAGCATCATGCAACTTGTTCAGAAGGGTTACCAGGAGTAGACACTTGTGAGAGCTTGATTCTTCTCCAGGTAGTATATTATGATAACTTCACGACAGTCACAAACACCGTACGACATGAGATTTGTTGTGGACATTTTTGCACCTTAATCTTCTTGAATATTTTTCCTTAGTTATCAGGCGACTAAAACAATTACATTCGTTGTTCTCCAAAAGAATCAACGTCTTTCATGACTGACCATTCCACGTTTCTTTCTGAAAAGGATTCAGTAATCATGGATTCAAGCGTGCTGAGACCTTTGCCTCGTATATTTCTTCCTGAATAATTTTTTACAAGCAGGCATAAATAATATCAGTATCATTCATGATCAATTTGATGATTGCTGTTAAATTTAATATAGTGAAGTCTCATCCATTCTATTCACTGTGGTAACATTGGCCATAAATTGCGGAGCGAATTTCATATGGCGGGACTGGGACCTTTCAGTGGGTCCCAAGCCATGTTGGGATCCCCGGCAATGAAAGAACCGATCCTAAAGCCGTGCAGGGAGCCGAGTCATCTTAACCAGAATTCTACTTGACCCTTAGAAGACCAAAGAGCATTACATCCACATACATTAACAAATATACTGCCATGACCGAAACTTTAAGAGCCTTTGAAAACAATGGGAAATCCTGGCCACTTTAGGTCCTATACTGAGGCTCCTGGAGATAGCCGAGACTGTTACCCGCTTTTGCCCAACCACCGGACATGAGTCTTTGGGAACATATCTCCACTAGCTTTGTCTGGCTGCTGTCAAGGCCTGCCAGCTCTGCGGCCATGCCAGGTTGGATGGCGACCACCTGCTTCAATGCACTGTATTCGATAAATACCCAACTGACAATATTATCAGTCGGTACTGGGAAGACTGGCGTCATGATCAAGAAGACAACCAAGAGTGTTAGTTAAATAAAATAAACACTTTGGTCACGAGTTATGATCTTCGTTTCTTGAAACATCTTGAAGGGACAAGCAGCCAGTCTGAAAATTCTTTTTACGCCTCACAACAGAGTTACAAGATAAGGTTATTGTTTCGATGAAAGAGCCATCAATTTTCATCTATATTTTCTAACCTTTGAAATCTTTCGAATGAAGGAACACTTCAGAGGAAGGGTTACATTAATCTACAGTTTTCTGAAACTAGAAAAATTAAGATTATTAGCTGTAATTTATAATATTATTTACGAATTGATCAACTAAGACGCATAATAAGCTGTGCTTAGAAGTTTCAATTATTTAACAATTATTTTAACAGGCAATCATTTTTTAAAATTATTTAACTATTAAAACTCTATGGTTTTCTTTCTTACATAAATAAATTGTAGGTAGCTTTTCTATCAAATCTGTAGGTGACGTTTGTATAGCCAAAAGATGGTGCTCACTTCAATATGTATGACATCATTCAGCATTTCCATTTAGGTATTCAATGTTATTTCTATTTGTTCACTAAAGGTCAATTTTTTTATTTATTTCATAACGTAAGATAATATTTCATTGTTTAAAAAAATTCTTTACCTAAGAACCAATTAGATAGATTCATTTGCAGGGGTTGTATTTTGCAATTACAAACTTTTTCATAGTATAATATATGTATTTTAAATCGTTAGTAAATATTTAATTATGTGTCAATTTATTTAGTAGTTTTATCTTATAGATTAATCAAAATAATACATAAATAGATTTAAAGGTGGAAAACCAAATAATGCTTACAAAAGTAGTAAACAAAAAATGTTGTAAAATATACCACAGAATAAGGATATGTGTATGAATCACTTGGGTTCTTTGACTCTCTATAATATCAGAGCTTTGCTTTCCTCCTGTGAGAAGACTCTGAAATGAAACACACAGTTAAGGCTTAACAAAGTTTGATGAGCTTGACGGTGAAATTTTTTTAACTTATTAATACGAAGAAAAGAATGAGTGAATTAGAATTCTTAGATAAGTTTTTATATTTATATATAGCAGTGCCAGTTTTCAATAATAATTTTCATGGCGCCCCCTCCATACATTAACAATGTATTAAATTCAATAGTAACGTACTTAAACGATAAGCTACAATACGACTTTAATTGTAAACTGTAAAAATTATCAAGATAAGAATTATATTTTGCATATAAATTTGTACTAGCCCATGGCATCACTAATAATTATTTAACTTGTTCTTAACTTGGAATTGTTAAATCAGTTATCAAATACATTGTGCAGTACTGATACATTTATAAGTATATTAGATAATTGTTAATTTGTATTTTTTATTATCTCAAAGTGTATTTTGCTTAGATTCCTTCCAGTAAATTAATAATTTAAAAAAAAAATCAATTTTTTAAAAAAATCATAAAATTTAAAATCTTTTATTTATGACTTTTTGATATGCTCGCCCTCCCCCCAGATAGAACTATCATTCCCCCTGGGGGCACCCCACAGTTTGAGAAACGGTGATATATAGCCTTTTGGAGAGTAATTACAACTTAACTTCTCTGATTGGTCCAAATAATGACATCACCAAATGCCTAGAGTAATAAAACCAAAAGAACTTAGCGTTGTTGTTTTACAACAGATATGCGTTAATAAAATTTTTGATTAAATTCGTTCCTTATTGCATCTGTATCCCAAATATTCATCAATATACATTTATATCTTTCAACTAGGCTTTATGTATTTAAAAAATAAATAATAAAGCAAAGTTAAATTAAGATTTGCCTTTACCGATAAAAAAATTAAAAATATTTAAGATTTTAAAATTAAAATTTTCAATTCCTTGTGTATTGTGAAATATAATTAAAAAACAAGTAATATTTTTAAAAAATTAAGTCAATTCCTACTTAGGTCAACAAAGAAAAATTTTATTTTATTTACTTTTTATTAAATAATTATAATTAATATAAATATGTATATACATATGACAGAATCACACTATTAAGTGGCAAAATAGAAAGCGGTTTTCCATGCTCCTTTCTATATATGTTGTTGGTTATTATTTTTGTTTGTTACTATATTTATTCTCTCATTAATTAAACTTAATTATTCCAATAAAATAGTATAGTAAAAGAAATCACATTCTCATAAATTAGGCCATCCCAGATGCGATCCAAACCCACGAACTTCGGATTAGAAGTCCAACGCGCTATCCCTTGCGCTACAGGAACACAAAGAGCGATTTTAATTTTTATATATGGTGTTGAACAATTATTTTTGTTTTATTACTATTTATTCATTAATTAAATAGATTTAGTGTTTGAAAAATCTATATTAATCTCAAATGCGATCCCCTACAAGTTTAAAAAAAATGTATTTGAACTTGAGTGCATGAATAAAAAGTATTTTATTAACGATTGAAAATTTGAGCAAGATACATAAATATATACAGGAAGAATGTGAACTAATAGTAGTAATTGAACAAGAAAAATTATTTTTATTTTTAAAAGATAAATATTTATATGAATCCACATTTTCTAAGTAACAGTTTATCTAAAATATTTATTTATAGAAAATTAGTAGAGATATTTTTACTTTCTATATAATATTAATTTACTGTTTTTCTAGGAAATCGTTTATATTATTATTTGTATAAGGGTATTATTGAAAAACTCTAATTATCATTGAAAATAATTGATAATTCCGGATTAACAATAATGAATAAGCCATTTCATTCACCTTGTTTATGAATACAACAATATTTGAGATCCAACGCATAAATTTAAGACTTTGAATATCTAAGTACACAATTATGACATTCGAGATGTTATAAAAAAGAGAAAGTATTACTAAATATCCCCCGAGAGAGCATATACTTACTAACTATGTACTAACTATTATATGTAACTAACTCCGAATATAAGTAAAGCTGTATAGTATTACAAATATTTTTATTGATACATTCTGACATAATTATATCATTAATATAAAATGGCAAATGTTACAAAAGCTCTGCCTGGGGAAACAAGTCTGCAAATATCAGAAAGATGTAATATTGCTCTTGTGAATAAAAGTTTTTGTTCCATTTTTGCAAAGAAATTATTTTTAATGGAATAAGATAAAGATGTCGACCCAAATTCACAAGTATTTTTAAAAATAACACTTATTGAAACTTTTAGTCGAAATTTAAAATTATATATGATATTTCTTTCCAGAAGCCTTTTATGTAGTTTAACACATTTCAGTCACAAATTTAAAAAAAGTACTTTAAACTATTTTCTGATTTGAATTATAATTGCAATTAATATGAGATAACTTTTATTCAGAAGCATTAAAAAAGCTATAAATAAATCGAAATCTGAAAACTTTAAACGATAAAAATATTAATGTTCGCACAAAAAGTTAAATTGTTGAATTTAAATATTAAAAGAAAGAAACTTGTAATAAAATTACATTCTTACATTACATACCTCTAATACTACCTATACAGCTATAATTGTGTCCCTATCTGAAGAGCAGACCACTGCCTTTATATATAGTATTGTAAAAATCAATGTCATAGAAAAAAAAATTTATGCAAATTAAATGCGGATCTGAGACGATCTGCTTATTTTTAAGAGACGGAAGTACGTTATATAGGAAATTCTAGGTGAAAATTGAGGTCATATTTTCCAACATTTCCTTCATAACTTGAGCGTACAGTTTATCATCTTTTACGTACACTGGAAAAGAAATTTTTGTCTAAAATTCATTCATTGCCTTACTAAAAAATTATCAAACACGATTATTATTATATTCTGAAATATTTCATTATCACATCAAAAGTACAGAATGCTTTAATACTTTATCCTTATTTATTTTAATCAGATCTCTTTTTATGCATAAAATATATATTTCATACATATTATTCTACATTATTATATATAAAAGAATTTTTGTTTAATATCCTACGTCAAAGAAGAGAAATATTGTGCAATTTATGAGTTGAATGGTGTTCAGATAAAGTTAGATATGTTAAGTTTATAAAGAATATGTGTACGTTGTAAGCTCGCAGGTTTAAAATAACATTGAGATGCATGTCTATTGGCAAATATGTTCTAATTTTCTTCAAGATCTTTAAAAGGAAAGGAGAAATTGTACGTACAAAATGTACCAGATTTATTAATTAAACCTCATAATGTTTTAATATTTTGAATATCAGGAAGAAGGGAAACGTTTTTAGGAATGCAAATACCATACCTGATAGCAAATTTCAAAACTGCTATCCTCAGTATGGCACCCAAATTATCAGAAGCTATTTTTAAATGGAATATTTGTTTAAATCATGTAAATTAGTCAGTTTTCATTACAGCCAGCAAAGGGGCTGGCATGTTTAACTATAATGTGCTATAAGTAAAATATTTATCATAAAAAATCTAATTATTATTAATTTTCAGAACTTTAAATAATTTTAAAATAATAGGATAATATATGAAATGTATGTCTAGTCTCTCACATTAAGTGGAGCTGCATTCTTAACGTACCTACATTAATAGTTGGTTATCAAAACAATGGAAACATCTGCGAATATAAGTGACATTTTTGAATGGGCTTCGTAAGCATTAAAATGCAATAATAGCAAACGGTGTTTTATAAGTAGAAATGTATATATTCTTGTAGTATCTGGTAGCTTTATTGAAGTTCTGTAAGTCTTGGATTTTTTTCAAAAGCATTAAATGTCGGACCTCTCAGATTTTCAGAGGCCAAATTGTAAGAGCCTGTCTATCTGGAGCTAGAGTGACCAAAACATCCCAACTTTTAGGCATTTCTAGAGATACGGTGTCTAAATTCATGACAGCATACACACAGCGTGGCAAGACAAGCTCGACAAAGCAAAATAGTGGATGGTTAGAGAAACTCAATGAAAGACACAGACGGGTATTGTCTATCTAAAAAGAGAAATATCTAAAACGCGAACTGCAGCAAAAAGTGACCGCAGAGATCAATCAGCATCTGAATTCTCCAGTGTCAATGATTACATTTAGAAGGCATCTTCAATAAACATAACATTTACGGAAAAGCAGCCATTCCCAATTCACTTGTCACACATGTTAATGCCAAGTGTCATCTACAGTGTTGTCACACTCACAAAGCCTGATCGATTAATAAGTGGAGAAAAGAAATATGGTCTCACGAATCGTCTTTCACACATTTCCCTACAACAGGACGGATGCATGTTTGGAGGACACCCTTACAAGCGTCTGATCTTGATTGTCTCCATCCAACAGTCAACCATGGAAGTGGATCTGTCAAGATATGGGCAACCATGTCGTGGGCTTTTTTCTCAATTAATCGCAATCCTGAAAGGAAGGATCACTGGAGAGAAGTATAAAAAAAGTTTTAGCTGACCAGGTTCATTCTATGATGTAAAATTTGTTTTCTGTAGGAGGTAGAATTTTCCAGGATGATAATGCACCTATCCAAGCCTCGGGATTGGTCCAATCATGGTTTGATGAATATTAGGATAAATTAATCTACCTTGGTCTGCACAGTCACTCGGCCTTAATATAATTGAACCGTTATGGTCTATTTTAAAGCATTCAATACGGAATCGATATCCCCCTCTGGCATCATTCTCTCCCTCCAGAAAGAGTGATACAATATTCCTTTAAATACTATTTAGTACTTGTATGAGTCAATTTCTAGGGGAATCTAAGCCGTATTACATGCCAAAGGTGGTCCTACACCATACTAATAAGGGATTCTTTATAAATATAAGATGTTTTCATTATTTTTATAGCCCCCTGTACATACTTCGTAAACTTCTACTCACGTAACATCAAATATTCAACACAATATTTAACTTTACATGTACCAGAGAACATTATGCATCACTTATTGACTTTTATAAATATCATGAAACTATAAATTATGTTTTCCAAAAAATACATTAGTTATTTAATTTTATACTTAAACCATTCTGTGTTATTTATTGACACATAAGAAGAATTCAAAGTCCTAGGTAGAATGAATATTTTGATGCAAGAAGTGTATTTTGTGCAAAAATTCCTCTTAGAGAATATATACTCCATAGTTTAAACTATATAGATTAGTTTCAGAGGAATATTGTAGGATTCTCTGGGGTTCATAATTCATCGAATTATGCATACTATGCTTTTAAAAATTGTGAAGGGGCTTTACCGAGTCTTTCAACTAATCCTCTTGGGGAATCCTTGGACCCATCAATGGAGTTATTTCATAGCCAACCCTCTTAAGAAGAAACCCTGACATGCAAGTGAGTTAGTAGATATATAGCGGAGTTAGTGAGAGAGAGGAAAAAGAAGGAGGACGAGGAAGCTGTGGTGCTGAATATCGTGAGCTTATGGTAAGGATCTAGACTTAGACGCTTAATTATAGAAAGGGCTTCAGCTATTCAAATAAAATAAGGAGGATTGAGATTTATAGGATAACTTTACTTAGAGTTAAGAGGTTAGAATTCCAGGGGCTTATTCACATAAGATTGAGGATTGCGATATATCATTCCTGATTTCCTTCCTAGAGTAAGACTGTCTTTGTTCATTACAATTGATAATAATAAATTGATTTCATTATGGCTAGCTTGGGTCAATAATCAATACCTCCCACAAATTTGGGTCACGTAGATGAAGAGCTGGTTCCCCCTGGTAGGGGGTATCACAAAATGTCTAACCTTTCATTTTACATTTATATCTATAGTACATAATTTACATATTTTGTTTGGAAAACAAACTTTTCACTTTTTTGTAGAAAGTAACCAATTTTTATACAAGTAACTTAAAGTAACAATAAATAGCCTCGTGCATCGTGCATTTTATGTAAGAAACGAAACTTTCTGAGCACATGCACTGTAGAGTTCATTCATTGCAATTATATTTTTATGCTGATCCCATAAAAAAACAAATTAGACAAATATAAAATAAATTACCATGCAAGACATACTCTCCAGTTAAATTAGCTAATTTTTAATTTTTCATCAAGAAAATATCATGGTCATGCTATTTTGAATTATAAATGCTTTTTTTTTTTACAAGTATTTGTACAAAATATATTGTAGTGCATGTACTTACTGAAGGACATTCTAAAAATAAAATATTAAGAACCTTTGCAAAAGAAATATCGATGTATATCATTTAGCCCTGTCGAAATAAGAGCAGTGAAATACGTTTAACGCGAAAACGCTAGAGACGAAATATTGTGGTTTATGAAAAATAATACAACGGTCCCGACTAATTACTATGTATTTTCATACATTTTTTTATTCGCTTAACGTGAAAATATTTCCCTTCTGGGAAAAAAATACGAAAAACACCAGACATTTTGTAATGTATGAGAAAGTTTCTGTATTATTGCACCGTCCCATACTTTATCATCGGAAGAATACATTGCAGTAGATTATGATAATGAGCGTAAAGCATCAATTGTGGTAAAAAAAGACATTATGGAATTAGCTCAAAAAATATCATTAGCTCAAAAAATATCATTGATGAAGATATTGGAGATAAAAAGGAAATGTGATTAATGCAGCTCCT
Organism: Trichonephila inaurata madagascariensis; assembly: GCA_019973955.1. Classification (NCBI taxonomy): domain Eukaryota; kingdom Metazoa; phylum Arthropoda; class Arachnida; order Araneae; family Nephilidae; genus Trichonephila; species Trichonephila inaurata. The sequence continues at coordinate 147,187 of BMAV01012905.1, forward strand.
CTTTCCACGTCATCCGTAATGAAGAACATCATGAAAAGTATGCGCAGTTATTTAGACGAACATTCCAATGGTGAAATGAGTTGAAAAATGGACGGCATCCAACAATTTGTTGATAATTTAATTCTAAAAAAGTCAATCCAAAGAAAAATATCAGATTATTTTCCAAAAACACAATAAATGTTTTGTTTTTCAAAAAACTTCAAAAATTTTGTATTAAATTTCGTTAAGTTCTAGTGAATGTTTTTGTTTAATTGATTTTTAATTAAATGCATGTGTAAATACAGATCCATGTAAATAAAATATACTCTAGTAAACTTCATTTTGTCGAATATATTATTTTGTTTTTGACAGTACCCTTTAACACGACATTCTTTTAACACGCTAAAATATTTTAGTCCCCCTCAGTTTAGTGTTAAACGATTTTCACTGTACTTTTACTGTTGAAACAAAAAAAACTAAATCCCTGAGTTTAACAGCAATGCTTTTGCAATGGTCAAATTGTGGATCCAACTCAACTTCCAGCAGCTGCCTTTGATCGAAATGGTGCCCAACATGAAAGATGAAATTTAAGCAGACTTTCACTCTAAAAGGTTTTTAAAGCGAAAGGGAACAAAGTCGATTGTATGTTGAAGGAGTAAAAAATAGGGCACGTTCCACGAAAGAGGTAGGGACATTTGTAGGTATATATTGAAATGGAAATGGGAACAAAAAATCAAATACTCACCCAATAGGTTTAGAAAGAGAAAAGAAAAACACAAGATGGAGGAACTTTTTGAAATCTGAATCGTATTACGAAAATGGTGTTGGCGGATAAAACAGTAGAGAAGAAACAAGAAAAGGTTTCGAATTTTAGCTTCGATGGACATTGGGAATAACGTACCACACTTTCGGCAACATCTAAAAGGAAAACAAAGAGCAATTCAATTCCTTCGCGTGCTTGTAAAAGCCTTTAGTTCCCATTAAAGTTAAGCGAAACTTTTCTTTTTTACAGTAAAATATGTTTTCTTTCTAATGCTATTATTTGGAAGGAGGTTAAGTTTTATTGTTTTTCTTGATTCTTATTCTTTAAAAAAAGAATATGCTTAAAGTATTTTAAATCTGTCTGAAGGATTTTGAAAGACGTTTCTATTTTGAGAATGATGAAAAATATTATGTTTTGTCTTCTCTCAATTTTTTCTTCGCACTTTTTTAAAATTAAAATGATAACATCAATATTTTTTTTATTTGTAAAAACTATTACTCTTAGCACTAGTGATAGGAAATTTCCCTCGGTGTAGAATAACATTTTTAAACTTTCAATATTTGCAACAAAACTTTCAATCATAATTTTCATCGCGCCTCCTTCCAAACAATAACAATGCATAGAATTCAATAATAATATGATTTGACTCTAAAGCTACAAGATGACTTTAAATATAAACAATAAAAATTACCGTATTGGGTTTTGTATATAATTTTATATATGACAAACTTATGGGGTGAGTGAGTGAATATTAACGTCGCACTGTTCAGCGACACGAGAGCTTTAGGCGATGGACCTCTTAATTTTGAACCATGGTCAAGTGACGAGGCCAACACCTGAGCTAGAACCCGCCTCTCCTAACTACCACACCAACGGGAGGACGTTTGAGCTCTCGATAGATTTAACATGCATCGCTCCCCTACACGGTGGGTCTTTAGTGGTACTGGGCTCGAACTCATGACATACCTACCGTGATCAGATACCTTGACCACTGGGCTACCGTAGCCTCAACAAACTCATGGGATCATTGGTAATTATTAAACTTGTTTTTAACTTTATATTGTCAAATTAATTATCAAATACGCTGTGCAGCAGTGATACATTTATAAGTATATTATATAAGTGTAAATGTATGTTTTATATTTTATTATGTCAGAATGTATTTTGGTTTGCTTTCTTTCAATATAAATTAATCATTTTTTTTTTCTCAAACAACGAAAGTTATGGTTTTTTCGGCATGCTTCCTTCCCCCCTGTGCGAAACCCCCCCCCCCAGGAGACACGCCCCACAGTTTGAGAAACACTGTTTAAAAGCAAAAGTAGTTCTATGTTGTGTTTATTATTTTTTTCCTAATTTATAAGAGGAAGAGAACCTACTTTTAATTTTTAAAAGAAATGTTTCAATGATGCAGAAAAATACTGCATCACTACTTTTGTACTTAAATTGTTTGTTACATAAAAGGCATATATTTGTATGTAAGCCCTAATGAATGAAATAAATAACTTTCAGTGCAATATATTCTATAACATATTAAACTCAAAAATGTTTATTTATGTATTTACGTGCAATAAAATACTAAATACTCATGCTTATAAAGAAGGTAAGTAAGACCCCGCTTAACGCTGTTTCGGTTTATAACGCTCTTTAATTTGAATTGTGGGATTCCCCGAAATAACACGCAGCGTTAGACTTCCCGATATCCGAAGCAGTTTATCTGTGTTTCTTCTTTCCGGCGGTATTATACGAAAGTATTTTTGTCGTTTCAAACATTTGATGACGTTATTGTAAGAATAAATTGATATAATATAACGATTGCTATAGTGACAAATATTATGATTTTTAGTTGCTATCATGGGTGATAATAAGAAACACGAAAAAAA
>BMAV01012905.1:149857-190490 GCA_019973955.1 Trichonephila inaurata madagascariensis
ATACTGGTGAACGTCAATCTCAAATGGGTGCTGCATTGAATTTTGCAACTTCAACAATAAGAACCATTCTTAAGAATAAAAAAAAAATACTGTCTTCGGTAACTGCAACTACGACAAGCTCTGCAGCTAGAATTATCCGTTCTAGAAATAATACAATAGAGGAAATGGAAAAACGACTTTCTACATGGACTGACGACGAAATTGAACGCTAAATGCCATTAAGCCAATCTACCTTCTTGATAAAATGGCAAAAAATTGGAAATACAGAAGAGACTGAATAATCTGAAATGTAAACATACTAACTTAGAATTTTATTTATTTTTCTATGCATATTCATTTATTATATTCCTATATTCGTAAGAAAAAAATTTTGTTTTATTGTTATAAAAACAATTAATAAATATAATGGCAAAATACCTGACCAATTCTCTACCTATCTTCCCCTAACCCCTTTATTTACGTGATGAGATAACCTCATTTAACGCTGTTATCTCGCATATATATATATATATATTCTAATTTGAAGATTAATATTTTGTTATTTAAGAATATACTGCATAAATATATATTCATTTTTCCAAATTCGATCTACTTTTAAATACCAACATTTTCTAAATCAAATAAGAATAATATATTCCCATATTTTTATTTTTAATCTAAGGATTATATTGTAGACAAAAATACAAAAATATTCTTCGATTTACTCATATAATTGTACTATTTAATACATTCACTCTCTATAGTTATTATAAATACCATAATACTATGCTATAATTGCTATACTACAATACGGATAGTAATTTTCTTTGAGTTTGTGTTTGGATTGAAAATCTGGCAATAATTTGTTTATTGTACACAGATTAAAAGTGGGATATGCATTTTTGAATGCAATTTTAGTTAAGTTAACTTTATCTTCTTAAATATTATTTGTAAACTAACAGAGAAGAAATTCGGGTATATATTTCATCGTAAGTAAATTTTAATAGTTTTCAACTTATTGCTATCTGTTTTATATTACCAAATGCTAACGATTTCATTATCCGGGCACAAAGACAGTTTCGGCACCCCCTTCCGAGAAGGCACGATCTTAAGTTGAAGGAAATTTCTGAGTTTTGAGATTATTAAACCTGCATTTCGTGTCAATCTATTAAATATTGAAAAAAAAAGAAAAGTGTAAGAAAAATAAGCCTTTCGCGATTAAAGAAAGTATCTTCCCCATTTTAAACTTGGTGCTTGTTATATTTAATTATAGCCATTATTTGCCGTTTTTATCAAAATAGAATGTATGCCAAATGCAATTACGTAAACGGAAACCTTTTTAAAAAGTAACTGTCAAATCAATTGGCACTAATGGTAAAAGACATTCGCGGGCAGTCTTCCTATTCTTATTATTTATTGAAGTTTATTGTGTCGTTAAATAATATGTTATAGAGCGTTTTCCACGCATGTTTTGTGTTATTTGGTAAGTATAACTTTGTTTAATAATAAAATATATTTAAAAAAAATGAAAGCAAATATCTGGTTAATCTACGCATTGATCCGAATTGAATTAACACGCTGATCCATAAAAACTACACATTGTTATTTAAGATGTCTTCTTGTTTTATACCAAAGCAAACTAAAATAAACAGTCACATACTAATATCAAATGTCTTGGCTACTTAGTGGTCCTATAAATGTTAAAAAAAACAATAATACTTTGAAAATATTATAGAATAACACGGAGGGGCAAAATTAAGCAACAAGAATTCATATGAACAAAAAATAACTTTTCTTAATCTAGAGAATTTAAAATATTTTATTCTGAAATCCATCGTCATCATTTAATACTAGTTTTGTGCCCCCAATGGAATCTCAGTAGACTAATCAGAGGCGCGTTATGAGTTTCAGCCCTAGTGCCACTGAAGTCTCATCATGTAGAGGGACTGACGCACTTTAACCTGGGAGTGGGCACGCGGGGCACAGAGTCACCCCAGGCTCACAAAATTATTAATTCTGGAAAAACTGTTTATTTGTAACCAATGACCTTGACAGTATCCTTCTATAGGAATGTCTTATGGGAATTAAAATATATTTGTCACATATCTCCATCTTTCTTGGGAATGACAAATGTCATTTTACAATCTTAAGGTACTTAGGTTGACTGAGTTCCAGCGCGACCACTTTGGTTCCAAGATATTTTCTATGACAGGCTACACATTTCTACTTTGCGAACGACTTAGTGGTTTTGATTGCTTTGTTGTATGACTCATTATGGCTTATAAATGTAAATGAACAGGATATAAAAAAGAAATGGACGTCTGCGATCTCTATTGGATGGAGCTGAAAGTGATCAAGCAAGGGAAGAAACTAAGGAAATAATGGATATTAATTACGACAGCGAAAGACAGGAATTAAAAAAAGAGATGAACGTGGTACGTTTGAATTGAAAAGAAAATTTTCAAATGAAAATGAAAATTGGTTGAAAAGAAAATTTATCTTTCTCCATCAAGAAAGATATGAAGCTACAAATATTGTGGTGTTCATAGTAGATCCATGTGATTTTTATTAATTAAATGAGAGGCTCTCATGAACTTGACAACAAAGAGGTTTCTTTTGGCAGACAACTAACGTTTATTTACAAGTATAATTTCTAAACTAAAAACTATTTTCTACAAAAACCGCTACACAACTCATTCGCACTCGCAACTCGCCTCGTCACACCTCGTCTCTTCAGTTCAATTTCTTTCCAACAGTTCTCAGAGTCCTTTGTTAACAACAACTCACTTTTCATAGTGGGCGCTAGAGGACGCAACAAGTATACCACAACACACTACGCCTTGTCAAAAAAAAAAAATACAAGCAAGTAAAAGTTCCACATTCTATTTGCCGATCATCAAATAAAACTACAAAAATTTGAACAAAATATGGCAATTTTTACCTGCAAATAACATTTTTGTAATTTTGACGAAAAGTGTCTGTGATTTGTGTCCTGTACAAGCACATTTGAAACTTTTTGGTTCAGTTTGATTAGATACCTTTCTCAAATTATCAGAGAAAAATTGAAAAGCCCTTAAAAGTAGCTAAGTATACTTTCTCTTAACTAAATTATTCACTAGAATAACAATTTTTATCGTGTACAATAAAAATAATCATAAAAAAAAAGGATTGAGATGATTCCGATACCCCGCGTGACCACTAACTTTAGTATCGAGTGCGCACATTCTCCCAGGTTAACATACACTCACTCCACCTTCTGAGTCTGGAGGTAGATATCCTCCTCTGCTTCCCCTAGCTACACTTTTGAAGTTTAACTCTATCTTCCTTGTAACTAGGTTACGACATGATTTGACAAATTACTTTGAGAATAATTTTCAGGAACGGCACCATTCCAAAAAGATTTTCTAAAATTTAATTCTTCTCATTGAAGCAGTGACTGTAATCATTTAAACAAGCAGAACGACGTTCATAATACAGAAATTAACCCCTGGCAAGATTTAAGAGGACAATCTAAATGACTCTAGGCTTAATCAAATATGTAGAGGTTTATCTGTTAAAGAGTAACTTGCTGTCATAATTTTGGTCGATTCATATAGATAACGAACTTTATCAATTAAATTTTAAAGATTAATTATCGTTCGGAAAAGTCGCAGGCATCGTTAATTGCTTGATTGTTGTCGCTTTGTGGAAATTGGTTTTTCACGTTAATGTTATTTTTGTCTGTTTTGGGACTTTTAAGGAAACGAATGGATAGCAATTTCTAATTATGGTGGCCTTTTGGAAAATGCAGCTTGGGTTTGATAGAAGCAATATATTGTTGCTTGTGATAAAATTAGTCTTTACATTTTAGATTTAATTGCTTTAAATCAGGTATTAATGTTACACCCAAGTATATATTCAACTATTAAATTGTTCTAAAATTATAAAAAGATTCTATAATTATTTATTAAACATAGGTAAACTACTTTTGCATTTAAGCATATACTTAGCCGCCCATCCGGTATAGTGGTTAGAGAAGCTGATTGCTGTGCCGTAGGGCATAAGTTCAAATCCTGGAGATGGCATTTATGTTTGTATTGTAATCCTTCAGCACTTTAAATCCCTTCTTTCCTTTGTGGTGTGTGCTTCATGCTTACTTCTGTAAGCCCCGGTTAAATACTTTGTGGTTCACGAAGATTTATAGATGTTCTCAATAAAAAAAAGTTTATACTTCACATTTTTCCTAGTAAGTTCGCATTTTAAATTGTAAGAAAGATGAACCTAGATCACAGCGGTTCTTAAGGTATCCGAACACGTTGAAAATGATCAAATTTGGTCAAAACAGATATTTTTGTTTATTTTATTAAATAAAACTATCATTTGGCTTCACAAAACATAATTTTTTTTGTTTCTACGCTTCCGAGAGGCAAAGTTACAATCAATTTTATAAATTTAGAAAATCCGAAATTGGGTCTTTGATCTACCAGAATTGGGCATTTAAATTGCTCAAAACCTATTATGGCGAGTCTGATAACTCAAATTGTTACAAATATATTTCAATAAAACTTTTTGAATCTGATATTTATGTTATTTTCTAGAGAATGTACTAAAATATTTCTTATTGAATGAATATTTTTCTTGTTATTACTTGTTATTTAAATAATGGTCTCATAAGGAATGTCCCATTTCTTAATGTTTACTCAATCAGCTTTAAAATTTTCAAATTTTAATAAAACATTAAAATCTTAGTACATTTTCTAGATAAATGCATCTAATTTGTTTTAGTAATACTTTCAATAATATAAGTTTATTGCTTTTTTTTTTCTCTAATTGCTTTGAAGTTTCTCAAAAAAATATTGCTAAAATTTCTCTTATAATTGTAGTTTTTGTAAAATTTAGATAATGTTTTTTTAAATATTGTTAGTTAAACATTAGTATTTATTGATATTGATTCCTAAAAAACCGTTTATAATATTTAAATATGCTACTTCGTAAAAAAAAGTACTCCGAACGTGTTCGAATACTTTAGACTGTGTGGTCTGCAGATCCTTTGGGGTTCACAGAGTTTCATGTAACGTTGATATTTCCCATTTTTAAAGACTTAAAAGCCTCGTGGAAAAACTGAAGGATGTGCCATACTAGAGTAGATAACTAAATTGTCACCAGTGAAAAAACTCATCTAGAACATGTATATTGATCCAGAATATTGATTCAGGAATGGATGTTCAAAATCTTGAGGATACGTAATGTCACTCTGATAGATAAAGTGGCCGCGGGGGATCGAAAGTTTAAGAACCGCTGTCCTAGATGATCCCAAGGCAATTTTTTAGGATCAAAAGGAAACTACTGCATTACTTGGCATGCTTAATTCAGCAATTAGAAAAAATAAAGATTTTTCTTATTGATATTCATCATGTAATATTTCAAATATGTGCGTTACTTTCAACATTATTCCTTATTTACAGCATCCATATTTTTATTTTTAAAGAAATAAGAAATTCAAATGTGGGTTAGAATGAAATTCCATTTGAAAAAAATAATGAATATCAATTTATTTTCAATTGATTTAGGAATAGCTCACACTTTCGGGTTCAGCATAAATGTTTTTTACGACCGTAACCTAAACTTTTTGAAGTGAAACTTCTTTAGGCGCGAGAGTGAATGAGAAATGTGCCCAGTTTTGCGTTAGGGTGAAAACCCGAACGGAAGTAGTTGTTCCTCCCCTCCCCATCCCCCGAATTGTCGCAATGGTGAGGAAATAGCGAGCGGATGGAAAAAGAAGCGGGGGACTCCAAGTGACTTACGACATATCCGTGAAAAAGTTGGATGATTACTCGGCTCTCCAATTGGTCGACTTCCAACAACCCCTTTTTCCCCAGACCCAGGAACATCTATCAACGGTTGTATGTACTGCAGTGTGTGCATTACAATGTAGACAAAATAGCTCTCGCAGCCAAAGCGTGCCTTTTTAAAATATTCCCTTAGATTGTTACATGGCGATGTGTTCGATTGCTAATTTGTTTGTTTGTTTGTTTTTTCTTTAATATTCATTTGCGTCGAATTATTAATTCTAGTGAGAATGCCTACAATCATTGGATCCGATGTTGATAAAGAAGCTGATTAACTTAACTGGAGACTTTAATGTTAATTTTGCTTCAGAAGAAGCAAAGCCACCCATTGAATTCTTGAAATGGACACTGAATTTGACAATAAATACTGATGCTAGAGAAGGAACAACAAGATACGGAACCACAACTGATGCAGTTTTCTCACGCTTTCTTGATCGACTACAATCGAAGATTTTTATATCCTACTTCTGTTACCACAAACCTATTGTGTCTAACTTGGAAAATGATGGTGTAGAAAATTGAATAAAAATATTATTTTCATACAATAAATGAAGCTCATTTTTTTATTAAAATGAGTTCCTCAAGCAGTTTAATATAATTAGATGTAATGCTGCATTTACGGCCAACGTCGCCAAAGAAGTTTCACTTGTATCGCGAGGCGTACCACGCACCATTTTCTTTTATTTGTTTCTCTTATATAAATTAATTTAAAGTTCTACAAGAATTTCATATGATATGCAAAATTTTGAATGCTAACAGACTAAAAAGGTACATGATATAAGGAGAAAGATATCAATAAAATTATAATTGGTGAAAGTAATGTACTTCTTATTGCCTACAATAAGATAAATACACAAATCTTATTATAATGAATAAAGTAACTCTTCGTTTTAATAACTCATAGTTTCGCTCTTTAAAAAAAATATTATGTTACCATTCACATCTGATAAAAAAAAGCAAATATTTCAAATGAACTAAAATAAAGAATTCGCCTTTGTTTCAGTTCTCATAATGTTAGTGACTATGTAAATATAATCTGTGAGAAATAACAGAAAATAGCCTAGCAATAATAATAAGAAGAATTTACTTAATTTTATAAAAACATTAAAACTATTCATTTTCTAAAGAAATTTTGCACAGCATATGAATACGAAAAATTTGTTCAAAAACTCTAACACTCAATAATAAACTTTTAAATTCAATGAAAGAAAGATAATGACTACCACAACTATTCAAGTATACATTTAAAAATTGGTGGGATGGGGGGGGGGGACCGGAAAAAAAATAAATTTAGAACTGAAATTAGAGCATAAATATTTTTACTAAATGTATTGAATACTATTGTGTACTATACAACTGACTGCTACACCAAATGTAATGACTACTTTTTTTTTATCTTAACATTTTAATTAAATACTGTGAACATAGTATAAAAAGAATTAAAAATAGTTTAAAACAATTGAATTAATATAAAAAGTAGGAAAATTAAAAGCAAAATAAATAAAAGTATCCCAAGTAACTTTCACACATTTCGTCTAAATAATTTTTACTTATAACACTTGGAAGTATATATGTAGTCAAAATAATTTTATGCTAGTTTTCATTGTAGTAAATTGTTTTCCTAGAATAATCCAAAGAAAAACAGTACAAATAAATATTTGCAAACGAAAGGACCTTTATTTTCTATTTTATATTCCGAAAAAGTAAAAATTTTGAGCAATTTAACCGGGAGTCATACAACGATTCGAATGTTCGATGTATACGATTCGAATAGATAGTACGATTCAGATAAATAAAATTAAGAATTTAAAATATTTATTTTTCTCTTTTATTTGCTCTGATAAACATTGTATAAACTGTTACGAATTTTGTGAAATGAATTTTTAAAATAGTGTAAATAATTTATATCCGGATGTGTAATACGTTTATGTTACTCTATGTTGTATTTATTTTATATTAAAATTGTAATATTCGCAAGCAACGCGCTTCCTTACATTGAAATGGCGATTCAATGGAAATTTGGCGATAGTACCAAATTGGCATCATTTTTGGTGACCATGTTAGTGACTTGGCGACTTTGGTTACCATTTTGGTGACTTCGACCATGTTGGCCACCATTTTTGGCGAGTTAGCTACCCAAAGGATTCTTCTGGAAATTACGGGAGAAATCTACTAATATCACAATTTATGACGCAAATGTATTTCTCGAGAAAAATCCGTGAGGCTTATAATAGGAAATCGCTCGCCGAAACTGAGGTAATCTTGTTTTGACCGTTGTACAGTGATATTTATTTGACCGTAAAGAGTCGACCAGTGATTACTGATTACTTTGGTTGTTTAACAGAATGAGAGACTTCTTGCAAATAATCTTTGCACATACTTGTATTTTAGACACTGATAGTTGTGCCTGAGCACCGTAGAAGGTGTGAAGGCCTTCTGAGATTCATTAGGCGAATTTGTGCACTTTATCTTGTATTTCAAAGATTGCTTTCTGACAATAAACAGTAATTGCTCTTGAAGAATTGTCTTATTCCTTGAGACTGATAGCATAAAGTCCTGGAACCCCGATCTTATAACTCCCGATCTAACAATAAAATTATATTTCTATAGAATATACCCAATATTCTTACTCTCTTAAATATTTCCAAACAAACTAGTATATAGTTCATTTCAGACATAATTCTTTTACTTAGTCTTTATTTATTTTTGAAAAATATAATTCTTTATAATTTTACCATAACGCAGTTTTACTTTATTTCTTTTACTATATGTGTACACATTAAGGATTTTAAGAATGAAAATTGATATCAGTATTTACATTACCATAAGGGGGCATTTGAATATTCTTCTAACAATCAGAAATATAATCAAAAATATTTTTCTTCATTTATATTTCACATGAATAATGTAAATTTATTGTTGCAGTCATAGCTTAGGGTTCAAGCTCGATACCGACATTGTTTCAATCGAGTACTGCTTCCTTTAGAAATATATCGTATAGCAGGGTTAATTCACGTTAAACTTGTTAAGATTTAAAATCGACTTGTTGGCATCTTGTGGAATTTAGGAGACCAGGCATCGTCATCGACACTTTACGACGGTTCAAACTTACAAAGAGCATATCCAGTAACCATTGTTGGAAATTCACCTTCCACTTCTTCCAAAAACCGCTAGAGGGCTGCAGTACCCAGTGGTCAAGGTATCGGATCATGGCAGGCATGTCATGAGTTCGAGCCCAGTACCACTAAAGACCCGCTGTGTAGGGCAGCGATGCACGTTAAATCTGTCGAGAGCTGAAACGTCCTCCCGTTGGTGTGGTGTGGTAGTTAGGAGAGGGGGTGCCAGCTCAGGTGTTGTCCACGTCACTTGACCATGGTTCAAAATTACATGGTCCATCGCCAAAAGCCCTCGTGTAGCTGAACAGTGCGACGTTAATATTCACTCACTCACCCGAAAACCGCTAACTGAATTGTTAGCTGTGACTGTGACCGTATGTTTACTTTTGTAAAAAACGAATGCTTGGAGCAATCGCTCCCGATATTTCCTGCTGTAATTTTAATTGTATTAAATCTCTCTCTCTCTCTCTCTAAGCTTTTCTATATTTAATCTTAAATGGTAATTTAAATGGCTGTTAAATGTTGTGTGTTTACCATGAATACAGACTCATCAATGACAGCGATTATGTTTAATTCTATTGGATTCCAGAAATAAGATTGCTCGGACCCGATCGAGGCTAGATACAAAGAAAAGGTAAGCTTTAACCTTAATTTTGTTAGATATAGGCTTTGTAGCTAGAGATATAAAAGTATTGGCAATTAATAGCCATCATCTTACGTCTAAACACTATTTAAATAACTATCATTCTAACCATAAATAAAAAAAGAGAGATAACGTGTAAGTGTAGTTAATTTTAAATTATTTTTAAAAATATATTAAATCATCATTATAAAGTAATAAAAAAATAACAATGGAGCAAATAAAACATTAAATTGACACTAAGAGTTTCAGTAAATTCTGTAGATTTTTGAAATCAATCAAAATAATTATGTAACAAGTATTTTTTATACACAGAAAAGCATTTTTGTCAGTTCATATCAAATTGCTTAGAATAATTTGAGGTAAAACTAAATTTAATGATGCATCTCAGAACAGAAAACATTTTTAAAATTGTAATAATAGCCGTAACTGTATGGGAACTCTCATACATTAATTCAAATATTCAGTAAAGAAATTATTGCGAGACTCTATAACTTGCTAAGAATAAATTCCATATTTAAACCCTTTTTCAATTCCTACAATTAGTTCACACTCTCTAATATTTATCTTGGTGGAATTTTCAATCGTTAATAAAATACATTCTAAAGAGCTCCATTGAGCTGCAATTTTATATACATGATTATTTTGGATGACAATGCAATAATTTAATTATAATTAATAAAAATTAATTGATTAAAACTAATTATTCAAAGAATTACAAATACAGCCACGTTGGCATCATTTTTGTCTACTTAGCGACCCTTTTGGCGACTTGTGTCAGAACTTGGAGAAAAGGTTTTTTTCCTCACGTTTAAAAGCACTCGTTAAAGCTGAAATTTTCTATACACTATTGTTTGGGGTAAAAATACAATAATTTAATTATCATTAATTAAAATTAACTGACTGGAACTAATTATTTAAAGAATTACAGATACAGTCACATTGGCTTCATTTTTAGCGACTAGGGGGTCAAAACTTTAAAAGACTTTTTTTGTCCCGTTTTAAAGCATTCAGTTGAACCGAAATTTTATAGACACAATTGTTTTGGATGACAATACGATACTTTAATGGTAATGAATAAAAATTAATTACTACTTAATGTTGTGATTCTGTCGTATGTAGTATATACATATTTATATTAATTGTAACTATTTAATAAAATGTAGCTAAACTAAAATTTTTCTTTGTTGATCTAAGTAGGAATTGTGACTTCAAATTTTTTTTTATATTACTTGTTTCTCTTTAATTTCAAATTGCAGAAGCAGTTCGACTTCATTGTTTTGTAACTAACACAAGAACAAGAAATACTTAATTTGACACCAATAAGGAAAAGAAAATAGATATTATACAAAACGTAGCACATATTCACACCATAATGGAATATCCAAGGAATTAAAACAAGAGAGAAAGCACTTTATATATATAGTTGAGAAAAATGCATGTTATTAACGTATACGTTATAATCAAATCAAATCTTACTGTACTCTATATATAACTGAAGAATCAAATAAGCAATTCATCTTACAAATCTATTAAATTAGAGTTAAAATAATGCATTTACAAACTTTTTTCAAAATTTTTGTATAATGGTGTAATGAAGCTGCGACATGGTCGATCTTCGTTGACTATATCGTGGGGTTTCAGCGTAAGTTAGAGGTGTGGGATTCTCGAAATGATGAGACATTTTAGAATTATTAATATGACTTTTATTAAGAATTTAACTTAGATTACTTAGATATCGAACAAACTTATATTAAGTGAGAATAAACCAAAACACGTAACGTAATTAACACAGATCGCGCAATTAGATCACTTATCAGTATAATTATACTATATCCGCCTACTCTCTCAATCTTAATATATTCGCATTCAGAATATAATCTTCCTATATCTTGGTTTATACGCAACGTCCAATCCACTTCAGATATTTCTATAATCTGGCGTAGAATGGTATGTACCTTGGTTGAATGGCTAGATTTTCGTGATTCTAGGTAAGCCGTCAATCAACACTTCTATCATCTCTGAACTGAACTTTCTCTAAATTGCCATCCCGCTCACTAAAACTTCTGTCCTTTTAAAGGCTATCTTATTTACATCTATCCTTCGTTTCACTTCTTGGATTTGGGTTGGAAAAGATTTGCCATTAATCGTGGCCGTCAAAGAACACAGAGGTTATGTTAGAGAAAGGACGCGTAAGACGTCACAAAGCTTCAAAAACTTTAAAAAAATAAGAAACCTCTATACAAAGTGAATAATAAAACTTAACATTATTCATAAGACTGATTTATAATTTTGCCTACATTTGTACTTGAGCGGTATGAAGAAAACCGCCCTGGTGCTGCTTTGCATGGGATAAGCAGTAGGCAAGATGAAATTTGTCTTACTAGGCTTCGCAGTGGACAAACTCAAAGCTCAACGGCATGTGGCGGATCTTAACCCTACGTAAGGCACTCGAATCTCTGAGATGTATAGTAAAAATAGTTTCGGTGCTGCGTCCGCATGGTGGGTTGGTACGCGCCCCTCCTCCTATCTGCCTTTCGTCCCTTGCCCTAGGATTCAGTGTCAGGGACGAAGACGATTTCTTCATATTTAGGGTGGCAGGAGCCTTTGAATGAGCTAAATGTAGCTCGCCCACAACAATGTCAGTTTTTATGACTTTGTATTATTTCGTTAATTTTGATTTTTATTTATTGTAAAATAGAGTAATTTTCGGGTTTATACGAAAATAATTTGAAACAAGTATTTCATAACTTCTGCATAATGCTTTTTTTTTTCTTTCTGGGTTGATTGATTGATTATTAACGTCGCACTGTTTAGCTACACGAGGACTTTTGGCGACGGACCACGTAATTTTGAACCATGGTCAAGTGACGTGGACGACACCTGAGCTGGCACCCCCCTCTCCTAACTACAACACCACACCAACGGGAGGATGTTTCAGCTCTCGACACAGATTTAACGTGCATCGCTGCCCTATACGGCGGGTCTTTAGTGGTATTGGACTCGAACTCGTGACAAGGCAAGCCACGGTCCGATACCTATACCACTCGGCTCCCGCGGCCTTTTTTTGCTGGGAGTTGAGATGCATTTGAGAGATGCCGTGCACCTAGCCAGTGACTGTATTCAATCCTCAATGTAGCTGGAATAAACTCCTAACATATCTATGTGGGACTCAAAATTACTCAAACCCTCACTCACATATCTAGGAAAAAACTATTGAAACAGCATTTGCTAAGACATTCACATGACTCGTTCATTTTGACTCAGGATTGAAGAAATATCTGATATACAACACCCCATTCAAGATGAAAAAACCAAGAGAAACATCACCAGGAACTTCGAAGAGAAGGTACTGTTCTCTCAAATTAGGACATCAAGAAAAAGTTATTAAATGTTTTTTTTTTAAGTATTATATGAAAATCCATGCCCCTTGAACACTGTAAGGTGATTTTTGAAGACTGCAACAAAGCAGCTTAAAATGTATGCAATGGTGACACAGTGATAATTAACCATTATCTTGTTGATGTTTTTCGTTTAGTTGTTTCAATTTTTCTGGTTCTGTTTTAAATATTATTTTATGTCAAATAAATATTCATTTCAAATTTCACCAATAAAATGATTATATAAGGTGATGCATCTGAGAGATTCTACGCGAATAAGGATGGAACTTTTTGAAGTGCGCCTAGTGGAGGAGTTACCTTCTTGTCCAAATTTCAATGTGACCCAAGCCACTCCTGCCCACATCTTGGCTTGTATTGGTTTCCATAAGAGCCAGCTGCTCTGAAGCCCTGTCACAGTTTTTCATTGTTTAAAAACACACGGGTTCATCGACTTGATCTAGTTGTTAGGATGGAGGACTAGATCTAAGATAAAACAAAAAAAAAACATAATTTTGCTTTATTCATCAGTGATGGATCCTCATCATTAAAAATCTACGCGCTATAAAATTTGCAATTTATACTTTATCATTAGAAATGGCAAAAATTAATAATCAATAATTTGTTAAATGATGATTTTTTTTCTTTCAAAAATAAAAAATGTTTTATATATGAATATGATGAAATCTTCTCATATATGAAGGAATTTTATGTAAAACATATTCTACGCGACTTTATATGTATTCAATATATAAATTCATATTTAACTGTTTATTAAAAATTGTGAAAATATGATCAGAAGTCATTTAGAAAACCCATCCTTCCTTCCTTAGTGGCTCGACATCCCAGGGTGGGCCTTGGCCTTCTCAAGAAGCCTTTTCCAGACCAGCCTTCTTGTTGCAAGTGTTCAGCAATTCTTAGTTCTCAAAACCTAGAGATCTTTTTATAGGTCATCAGTCCATCTAAGATTTGGCCGCCTTTTCTCCGTGTGCCGATTGGTTGGGCATCGAAGACATTTTTAGTGGTGCGATCTTCCTCCATTCTGACAATTTGACCTTCCCATTTAATTCATTGTATTTTGATGAAGCCAACGATGTCAGGAAGATACATCCTATAATATAAAAAAAGAGACAAGTATTTAGAAACAAAAAAATTCAATATAGATGCCAGTATATGATACATTTGCTTGAAATAACTCAAAGTTTAACAGCGAATGTGAGAATTCAAAAGTAAACATGAAAAATCAACTATACCAATACAAAATGTTTCTTTCCTTATAATTTTACATTTAGTGGTTGATATTACAAACCATAAAACTTTATCCTCAATTTTCGCAAAACACAAAGAAAGCAACACTAAATCATTAACCGGCAAAAATTTTAAAATCAATCAGTTGTGCTTCTAAATAAAGCATGATGAGTTACTTATTCAAATGGCTTAAAAACGAAAGCATCTTCAAATTTCAAGAAAGCTCTCATGTTTTAATATGTCCCGACTCGACATAGCAACCGTCAATTACAATCCCTCCCCAAACGACAAACGTATTTAATAAAATCGAATTTCCCACTGTGAAACATCGCAAACAATTAATCAAACAAGCAGAGAGTGTGACATTCCGTGCAACACAACTTCGCACTGGCTTAAAAAGACAAGCGCAAGGAGTATTTGCTAATCAAATATCGGGACTTTTAACGATTAAAAAAATCACTGTCAGAGTCCAGGATACATCACGAGCATAACAAACTTCATTAATCAAATTTCCTGAGTGAATTATAATTCGGGAACGCAGCAGGGCTTAAAGAGACAGCGAACATTAATTGTTTGGCTGCTGTCGCTTTGCGGAGAATTACTTGTTGTCTTGTTTAAGTTGCCTTCTCTCCCTCGGGGGGCTTGCGGAAGCAGTGAAGATTTTGTTCGCTAATTAAGATGTCACTCGTCAAACAAAAATAGGAGATGCGGTTTGGAAGATGATTTTATTTGAAATGCATAAGATGAGCGTTTACTTCTTTTGCATTTTTGTCCTAAATGCGTTTATTTTAAAAGATATCATTAGATGGTAAGAAAGGAAGAGTGCGTTTAACTTATTTTTAAATATCGGGAAAATTAAAACAACACACGTCAGTTTGAAATGTAAATTTAGAGTGTGTTACAGTAACTATATGAGAATAAATTGCCTTTAGGTAAAATATTTAGCATAAATGTGCCATAAAAGCATGATACTTATTTTGATAACTTATGCATTGTTTTAAAATAAGATCGAAATTTCCTATTTTAAAGTATGATTGCTTTATTAATACTAACGAATGAAAATTCCGAACAAAACTAGCTTATTACTTTTCGTTTCCGTACTAAAAAGTATTTTTCTTTGTTTCTTTGGCTGAAAAGTTTATTACTTTGTGTGTGAATGTGTATATAATGCATTTATGTAGTGTGTATTTATATATGTATATATAATATCTAGGTTTTTATTTCTTGACATTTCGATTACAGATATGAATTTATTCTTAACGATGCATTATACAAATAAGAGTACACACTTATACATAAAAACAGCAACAAAACACACGAGTGAAGGTATTCTTCCCCACATCCCAATTTATACAGCACTTCCTATTCCGGATGCTCGAGAACTTTCTTTATTCACATGTTTTCCTATTCTTAAGACGCTGATATCATGTCTAATACTAAGGGGACCATTTTTTTTACACTGAAAAGGAGAATGAAAAATATAAGAAAAAATTACGACTTAAATATATGAAATATTAAATATATGGCCCCCCTTCCTGCGCTCTTCCACTCTTGTCCCCCGTTGCGTCACTTCGGTCGCGTTTCGGGCTGCTGTTTCGTTCCTCCAGCCCACCCTGCGGGGGGTGCGCTCTTCCGATAATGGTCTCTCTTTTTCACCCTCTCTCTGGGATTCTGGGTATAAGTGGTTTAATTCCGCTGGCACCCGCGTCATCTAATTTTCGTTTCGTTTCGTTTGGCTCATCTCTGAATACAGAGATTAACAGATCAGTTTTAAAATATTGAAAAGGAGAGCAAAAGGAGGAAATTTTTCGAAAAAGGACAGAACCTATAAAAGTACGATACTTTTCGAGAAAGGACAGAACCTATAAAAGTAGGACTGTCCTCCCTAAAGGAGTACGGTTAGTCACCTTACTAATACAATACTGTCACAAAACTTAAAGACGGGGAATTTTTTTAAGATCTAAGGTCGCAGTGTTAAAATTGTACTTCGTATGAAGCAGAGAAACTAAAAGAACTGAGTGAAATGCGAAGTCTTTGAGGGTTCAGGACCATAAGGAAATTCCTGCTCAAAATATTTTAAAAGGATAATTAATACACATATACATATATAATCAGTGCAACTGAAGAATATCTACATGTTGCAATAAACTTTTAAATAAGAAAAATATGCAAGTTGTCACGGCCGAAAAGTCACGGGTGTAAGAGCGTTGGGGGAAGAAGCAGACATGCTCTTCAAAACAAATACGTTTATTTGTATTTATCATTTTATAAATGATATACAACTTTATTGAAAGCACAATCTAAAATTCTAATACTTAATCTAACATATAAGCTTATTCAAAATAACTTAGCTTGAATCGGAGTTCTTCATGACTACCTTCTAACACCCTAATAGCTCAATCAGTTCCAATGCTATTTACTTCCACAACTCCAGGTGGATTCTAAGATGAACCTTAATTTGAGTTGCATGACTTCCCGAATACAATTCACTTTCTATTATTCTTGAAGGAAGGAAGGATTCGATCTGGATACCCGTTTTGAGCGTGAATATTTTATCGACCACGCCAAAACGATCGTCATCGCGTGATGTTTGGTACTAGTTTATATAGATATCTCACCGCCACATACCCCCATGCGGCGAATAGGAGAACGAATGATACCATATTCGTGGCGAGCATGTGAGCAGTTGCGTCACTTTGTGGGTTGCGTCACTCGTGCGTGACGGCTGGAGAATTGCGTCATTAGTGTGAGAGGCTTAGTGTGACGGCTTAATTGCGTCATTTGAGTCTGACGGCTTAATTGCTTTTGCAGTGGATAGATGGCGCCACGACTGTAGCGCGTGAAGCATGTGGTTCCTTTGCACGGCCTGGATCACCAATGAAGGAAGGAAGGATTCGATCTAGGTACCTTCCGTTGCAAACGCGAGTACTTTATTGACCTCGCCAAAACGATCGTCATCGCGAGATGTTTGGTACTAGTTTATATAGATATCACACCGCCACATTCTTATATTTCACGATTAACCTTACCAAACCAAATTACAGGGCTTAAATAGTATTTACCTTTGCATACAACCAAGTCATCTCTACCGAAAGCGGTTTTTAAACTAAAATCACAGTTAAAGAATAGTTTCAAGAGGATTAGTAGAATAACCACGAATATAACCCGTTTTACAAAGTTACTTAAATTCATATATTATATTCCTTTTATCACTTTATATAATAATTTTGCATGGATAAATTCCACTGGAAAACAGTCTTATATTATCACACTAGTATATAAAAACTTTCAAAAGTGTACAAAAATTGAAAATAAAGGTTTTAATTTTCTCACATATTGTACGTTTTAAATTATTATTAATAACTCATAATTCTCCGAAATAGAACAATTTCAGCTTAGCGAAAATCTAAAAAGGATTAGTAAAAAGAGTATAAATACATTAAGATATATTCATCTTTTTATAAATTCTGTTCGTATAAGCAAAATTAGAATCATCAAAGATTGTAATACATGGGGAAAAAATTACGAAATTCATTTTGTTCATTATCAACTTCATAAGAAAGAACTCACTTTTATCACATTATCCATACTAAATTAACTATTCAAAAGGTTATATAAATTCATTCATAAGACATATTTTATTCAAATAATTTTGAAGAATTTTTAATTATTTATCAATATAATCTACAATAGAATTTATAAGAGAACAATTATACGCTAAATAGAATTCCTTGAAGATCTTAAGTCAATATCATCATCATTACTTTCGCGAGAACTTCAAAATTTGTTTCAATATTAGATTATTTTCATTTTTTATTTCAGTTACTTAAAAATCTCTAGGACTTTTTTAATAAGATCACCTGACATTTAAAAATATTGGTACCTTATTAAAAGATCTTAAAAAGTGTCAAATTTTGTATATATTTGCTTAACTTGAAATTTGTGTTGGATTTCAAATAAGATGAAAGTAACTCTATTATTACATTGCAGTTGTTCTTCAAAATATTCAGCTTAACAGAAAAAAATAAATATAATGATACTTTATTTTTCTTATTTCTACTCCTGAACTGCTATTCATTGATATAAAGAACATTGCATTCCATTACTTATTTTAACATAGTAAAATACATCAAAGAAGTTTGGAAGTTACAGGACAAATGATTTTATTAATTTTAGTTCAATATAAACATTATTTTTGCTTATTTTAAAATATGATAAAATATAATTTTGAATTACAAAATTTGCTAATTTATGAGCTATTCACGAAAGGGTAAATGGATGACAATTTTTGTAATTTTAAAATATATAAACCAATCTCTGTTATTGCATTTCATCTGTATTGATTTTTAAATGTATACTTTTTCAGTCATTATCAACAATAACCTTTTTAAATTATTGATAAATATGTTACTTATTTCAATTGATGTATAATAATAAGGTTTGGACTCTGAAGAATGGTTTTCCAAAAACTCTTGTATTATCAAGCAAGGCATGTTTGAGAGTTTACACAAATTTATTAGCTTAGAGTATTGCTATATTATACAGTTTTTCTCTATTTCACACTTAGATTCTCTCGAAAGAGTATCCTAAAAATCTTATTAAAATTAACGATTTTTTTTTTTTTTTTTGAAAAAATGAATATTATTTTTTATAATGAAATGCAAATGAAAATAAGCATACTTTTGCTATTGAAAATTCAACAAAAAGAACACTTTTAATCAATTATTCAAATGAAACATTGTTCTTCCATATTGGACTATGAAATATGGCTAAATAGTTTTTTTTAATTTTATTTTAAACCTTTAATGACAGAATCCTTTCAAATGCACTTCCTGATCAATATTAAATACTTCCTATCGTTAATTTCAAGCAATTAATTACATTTTGCAAATGAAAATGCCAAAGGGTGATATGAACAACGGTTACGATTCGGAACGATTACATTAATTAAATACAATTGACATTTTTGTTCTTAATATGCGTTAGGCTTTCAGTTGTGTTTCACTACTAATAATTACATTTAATTAAAATTGTTTCAAGAACAGCGAATTTAATTATGTTCGATAATTATATATTATATAATTAACGAAACGAAATTAGTTGTCCTCTAACTTGTTATAGTCCAACCCCGAAATTTATGATTTGACACCTTTTAATCGAGGCCTTTCAAACAGGTGTAGCAACGTAAGCCTTCATTATGACACATTTATTAATGTCTAATACAATTTATTTTATTTTAATTATCCTCAATTATTTTTAAAAATTGATTTTTTTTTTTTTTTTTTTCGTTTTAAAGCATACACTTCTTGAATAGTTAAAACTAAATTTAAAACATAATAATATTTTTAAATAAATCCAATACTTCAGAGATTATATACTATCATATACTTAATATTGCTAAAAATTATTCTGCTATCTGAATAACGTTTCTTAAAAATGAAGTAAATGTGAAATGTTCGAATTATAAAAATCAAATGCGAGGGAAAATCAAAAGTAAAGGGAGTTTTGTAATTTCTCCTGCCAATTTTTGGCTATAGTGAGAAAATCCATCTCTAAATGAGAGGTAGTAAGCAACAATATTCTATACAACTTGTCAATTTGTCTATTGTCAATTTGTATCAAGGAGGAAAGAGGATAGTGATTCGCTATTATTATTTTTTTCTGGAAGCTAGTATCCAGTATTTACTGGATACTAGCTATCCCTCCCATCACTATACCATCAACGACGACGATCCTCAGTGGTTGACGTCAATGGAATGCCCAATCTTTTGTCGTTACATGAAGAAGTTCTTCTCTGTTTGAAGAGCTCTATCCGCGCGCGCGTCCGTAGATCTGACTGCGCGAAAAACAACTGTCACTCTACTGCGATTGCATGCGACGAATAATTTACGCAGGTTTCACACCTTCCACTAATAAAAAGCCAATCAATGCCCTCCTTTCGGAAAAAACGAATAATGAAGCTGGTAATTTATCTTTACCTAAAAGAAAAATTGCCAACATAAATGTAATAAAATTATTTATTGATTGATCCACCAAGGATTTAGTTACATTTGCTGGAAATGCTACTGCAGTTTTTACACTGCTCAACAAAAATATTTTAACCTTAAGGTATCCGACTACGTTCGGAACCGTGATTTTGCAAAAACTTGTAAATGGATAATATTTATGATATTTAGTGTCACTTAGATTAGAATACATGTATAAAATTGATTTTAAGGACATTATGGGAAAAAAATTATTTAAATACAATATTTTGACAAAAAATTATTTAAATACAATATTTTGACAAAAAATTAACTTAGAATAACCTTTTTCCCAAATGTTCTCCTTTTGTAAAAAATGCTTCTATTGTATTAATATTTTGCCTGCATATAGGCTCAGACCTCTGTACAAAGGCTCAACTAGAACTTTTGAAACGCATAACTTGGAAGTCGGTTTATCCATGTTTTACGAAAATAGAAGGGAGAAATTTTAAGAAAATACGCCGATAATTATTTCAAATGGTGGTAACTCTGAAAATAATTTGAATTTTTCAAAAATAATAGTTTAGCCTCTGTACAGAGGTCTGAGCTATAGACAGGCAAAATATTAATACAATAGAAGCATTTTTTACAAAAAGAGAACATTTGGAAAAAAGGTTATTCTAAGTTAATTTTTTGTCAAAATATTGTATTTAAAAAAAAATTTTTTTTGTCATAATGTCCTTAAAACAATTTTATACATGTATTCTAATCTAAGTGATACTAAATATATCATGAACATTATACATTTATGCGCTTTTTTAAAATCATGGTTCCGAACGTAGTCGGATACCTTAAGAATATCATCCTTAAGATCACCTTGATAAAATAGCAAGCCCGAGCCAGAGACCTGCTATTTTCTATCAGTTACTTTACATCAATTTTCTTAATGAGCATATTGGCAAAGTTCTCATCGACCGTGCGACAAAAATCCTCAACGGAACAGTACAGTTCTGTAATATCTTTTTTCAATGGTAATCTCCTATTCCTCCTTGGTGTTGATCGACTATGGAATCTACCGTGTTAACGATTTATCAACCGCATTATCATTTAATGAAATTTTTTCCATGTAATGTATAAAAATATATTTCTTTTTTTAATCTCGACACAGGAAATTCAGGGATATACATAAATAAAATACTTAAATATTGGAAATTTAATCCGTTGAAGCTAATTAATTAAATTAGCACTTTAAAGTACCGTCAGTCCACAAAGGTGTCAAATATTCTCATACTACGAAAAGACCGAATAACTTTTTTAGCGCATTTTTATTTCTTAAAAATGCAAAGTAACCAGAGAACACTAATCTTTTAAAACATTAAGTATTTATTTTTAAAGATTATTAAATTTTTAAAATTTATATACTTTTTTTCCGCAAACTAACACGCCGTGCACTTTGAGTAAGGTTTCAATGGAATGTTTCTTAAAGCGCTGCGTCCTGGGGTAAAAATTGCAGTAATTTCTTAGCATGAACTACTGAACCTTGTGTTCAGTCTCTCTTTATTGCTTTTTATTGCTCTATTATTGTCTTATTGGCTATAAGTTTTAGCAAGTCAACGGAGCAAATATTATTGAAATTTTTTTCTAAGCTCTCTTTACATATTAAAATGATCATTTCAACTGCAATGTTTAAATGCCATAATTATCACAGTTTGTGGTCTTTTTCTATCCTTTTTTACTATAATTTGATATTAAGATTTTGTTCAAATGACATGCTTTTAGGAAAGAACATAGCGTTAGAAATTTTTTTACAAAAAAGTGTTACTTTATATCCCAATTAAACAAGACCATATAAAGCAATTTTTTAGTTTAGATTCTTTTCCCTCGGAAGAAAATTCAAATAAGCACAGAAAATAAGAATTTGCATTTTATTCAGAACTTTAAAAAAATTTTCTATCTAAACCTTTAATACTCATATTTTAATTTTTCATAGCCTTTAATTTATTCATTGTATAATTCCCTTCCTTTCTGAAGCGTTTTTGTAATGTCACTTTTGTATTTTAGCTCTATGCATAATTCAGCATTACCAGTACTTAAAAAAAAGTAAACATTTTGAATAATTATGGAAATATATAAATCTAGCGCTTCCTTTTAAAAATGCATATTGTTTTCATTAAATTCGTTTAAAAAAAGTTAAAAATTCTTGACTGTCACCACTTAAGCAAATGCAATTATCTTATTCATATTAAAATAATTCGGCTAAAATAAAATGTTATGGGGTGCATACCAAACGTGATACTTTTATTCTAGTCAAACGTTGGTTTTTTTTCCGTTTTTTTTGGGGTTTTTTTTTCTTGTTGATAGTTTGTCCAATACTTGTTCCTTTGGAAACGCTTTTAAATATTTAGGCGAATTATATTGCTTAAATTGCTAATTTGCACCCTATGCATTATTTTAACATTTTTTCCCTCATAAATACTACCCGAATCTAATTTTAAACGTATGTAAATCATAAATGAATTATTAAACCAGGAGCAAGCTCCCTGGACAAAAAGTCACCTCAGGCTTACGAAATTTTTAATTCTGGGAAATTTGCTTATTAATGAATTTGTCAATATTCTCCTACATGACAATCTTTATGGGAACTAAAATGTTTTTGTCACATATCTTTTTTTTTTTTCCTTTGAAAGTGGCAAACTATCTTGAGGTTGTAACGGGTCTATTTACAAACCTCCTACTAATCCTCTTGGGGGAAAACTGTTTCTTTAAATATTATTCATTGAAAACTTTCTTCCGAAGAAGACGCGACTTATGTTAATCAAGGCTTATTATTAAGCATCAACTATTAGGTTCGATAGAAAGAAAAAGGTTATTATTGTAAGGTAATAGAAAGCTAGTCAAGAGAGATTCGTAGATTATTGCTTAATATTTAAAATTGAATATTGACCATTTGGTCTATTAGATATTTAAATTGGAATAGTGTCGGCTTGGAGTAGATTAACTTACAACGGAATTTTGATTAATTGGAACGTGCATTGCCCAGTCGTTCCAAGAATAAGCCATTCAGTTTATAATTAAATATTAATTATCTCGTCTACCTCGCTTTTGCTCCCATACTTACTTAAAGCTGTCTTTCCTAACTTGGTTTGTTGAGACTTGTTAATAAATTATATTTGTTTTGACTATGGTAAATCTTCCTTCTAACTCGCAAGCACTGATGGATGGGAGGGCCCATCCATCACAAGGTACTTAGGGTGCTTGAGTTCCCCGTTCGACCATTTGCGTTTCAAAATATTTTCTTTGAAAAGGGTACATTTTTTCCTCTGTCAGCGCCTAAATGTTGTTAATTCCAGTGTTGTATATTATGGTTTATAATTACAAATTAACAGAATATAAAGAAAGATATGAAACCACGTCGCATTGTGCCCTGTCAAAAACACACAAGCAAGAAAAAGTTCCACATGCTATTTGTCGAACATCAAAGGACAATAAAACTACAATAATTTGAACAAAATAGGACATTTCTGCCTGCAGATATCATCCCCGTACTGTTAGCGAAAAGTGTCTGTGATTTGTGTTCTAGATTAAAGTCACGCAGGTTTGAAGTATTTTAGTTATCTGATTGGATTTTTTTCACAAATTATCAAAGAAAAAATTAAAAATCCTTAAAAGTAGGTAAGTACACTTTCTCTTAATTAGGTTATTCAGTACAATTACGATTTTTATCGTGTACAATAAAAATAACTATAAAAAAAGCATTGGAGTCACTGTCACCCCGCGTGATCACTAACGTTAGTATCGAGTGCACGCCTTCTTCCCAGTTAACAGAATGAACTTTAAAAAGGAAATTAACTGCATAAATCGATTAAAATGAAAAACATCCATGGATTATTGAAGTAGTATGTGGAGCTTTTGTTGGGGATATTTTTTCACAATGAATTGTATCTCCTGTGGTACAGGAAGACTTTCATGCGATATAACAAAATTTATTCTGATTTTTCTTATGTAGTTCTATTTAGAAATATTTCTTCTGTTCTATCATTTCTACTTCTTTCAAAAAGCCAATATTCATTTTCCTAAGATTCTGACCTTAAGGTATCCAACTACGTTCAGAACTGTGATTTTAAAAAGGTGCATAAATGGATAATTTTCATGATATTTAGTGTCACTTAGATCAGAATACATGTATAAAATTGTTTTAAGGACATTTTGGCAAAAAAAAATATTTAAATACAATATTTCGGCAAAAAATTAACTTAGAATAACCCTTTTTCAAAATGTTCTCCTTTTGTGAAAAATGTTTCTATTATAATAATATTTTGCCTGTATATAGCTCAGACCTCTGTACAGAGGCTCAACTATGATTTTTGAAAAAACCAACCATTGAAATAATTATCGGCATTTTTTTCTTAAAATTTCTCCCCTCTGTTGTAATAAAATATGGATAAATCCACTTCTAAGTTAAATATTTCAAAAATTCTAGTTGATCCTCTATACAGAGGTCTGAGCTATATATAGGAAAAATATTATTATAATAGAAGCATTTTTCACAAAAGGAGAATATTTTGAAAATGGGTCATTCTATGTTCATTTTTTGTCAAAGTATTGTACTTAAATAATTTTTTATTGTAATTCTATTCTTAAAACAATTTTATATATATTTTCTAATCTAAGTGACGCTAAATATCATGAAAATTATCCATTTATACGCTTTTGCAAAATCATGGTTCCGAACGTAGTCGGATACCTTAAGACGGCAAATATCTCAGACAAGTTATTGAAAAACAAGCATTAAGATACACTCTTTAACTAACACACTCATAAAATAAATTCTCATTGACCAAGATAAATGGCAATTGATCCTGAGTTCTGCTACATTACCATTTTTATTCCGTTTTTTTACTACTTCTTTTTTGTGGTACTATTTAATGATTTACGACTTTTTTACACTTTCGAATTTTTTCGATACTTTTCAAGTATTTAAGTGTATATTTTTGAGCACTTTTGACACTAACAAGTATTCAGTATCCTTTTTATCAAAACAAATCTATTATTGCGTAGATCGGGGCTCATGAATTTTGTATTATCAGTCTCAAAGAGCAAAACAGTCCTTTAACAGCGATGAAAGTTTATACTGTAAAAACAGTCCTTAAAATACAGAATACAGCACTAAAATTCAGACAATAAACCCCAAAGGGTTTTAACATCTTCTACAGCTCTCAGACAAAACTATTGCTGCTAAAAATGTAAGTACATAATGTTAAAGATTATCCCCAAACAATCTCTCATACTCTTCAACAGTCGAAATAATACTGACTCAGTTTCGGTGAACTAACGCTATTTACATTAAGCGTGGCTAGCTTCCAAAGCTTTCTCGAAAAATCCGCTTACGTCATAGATCGTGGTTTTATAGATTTCTCAACTGATTTCGAAAAGCATCCACGTAGTTACCAAGGCGTCAAATATGGTCGCTAAGTCGCTCAATTTGGGCTCCATAAGAGATGCCAACTTGGCTGTATCGCCGATAATTCACCACGTTTCCATGGGAATGCCATTATAATGTAAAGGACTACGTTGCTTCCGAAAACAACAATTTTCATCATAAGATAAATACAGCAAAAAGTAATATATTAATGTATTAAAAATCTTCGTATACAAATCATTTAAATATTTTAAGATAAAATTAAGCATTAATTATACAAAATTCGTAATAATACTATCTAAAGCTTCTCTTTTTTAAATTGTCGGAGGTTTTTGCTGCATCTGGTTTGGGAAGGCTGATGATTTTACTCAATCTTTTTCTTTGTTTCAGTTTTTTGAAATTTAAATTTTAATCTAATTTGAAAAACAGGCTCTTTGCCCAGTTTTTAATTTTTTTCTATAATAACTGATTTTAATCAACACTAGTCAATGAAGAATCTTTCAAAGCCATCTTTAATGCTAAGAACAGAGATTAGAACGCGACAGGGCTAAATGCTCCATAACCTATCCTCAACTATCATTTTCACAAGATGTGTTAAGCAAAAATGTTAAGAAATGTAACTAACTGCATCTCTTCCAGTTTTACATATAAAGAAGTTCTTAGATTCAGTCGAATGTAGAAACGGGAGTGTTTGGGTTTGAGATCTATGCCGAGAACGAAAGATGCAGATGCACTTCCTTACCCTTTATGGGGAATTCTTTTTTTAATGACGTATGTTAGTTCATAAGAATTAACACATTTTTGGGATTGAGGTCGATTTATCCAAATAAATTCATTTACCTAAAATTAATTTTATTTTTAAGACCATTGTTCTTGGTGAGAAGCATGTCTCCAACCACCCACTGGTATCAATTCAAAAGTAGATCTTATGATTTGCTGTTTCTTATACATCAAATTACTTCATATTTATAATATATAGTTTGCAACTGCTAAAATCAACAAAGGAAAATATATATTGGATATATTTTATATCCAAATGGTTAAGAATTTATGCATATGAAAACATCCAGGAAATTTTAGGGAACTGGGATCAACATAAAGGAAAACATTGAAAGGTATACAAACGTATTTAGTTCTCATGTGCTTTAGTAAAGCACAAACGGCATTGTCTATTAGTTTTTTGCTAAGTTTGCATAGGGTCACCAACTTCAGTCAATCGTACCTCGCATGGAACAGTTGTCTTGCTTCTCAGAAAACCTACAGGTCGTCCTTTACACTTGCTACTCGAAAATCCAGAAAATATCTATCTTCCAGACGAAGGCCCGCAACAAAAATCACAAATGGGAAAATAACTTTCCATCGACATTTAAAAAGTAATGCTTCTGGTGGGAAGATTACAAAAAAGGTTAACTTGGATCTCTAGTTGTGCTGAATTTATATTTAGGAGTGTCTATGAAATTAATGATAACTTGCAACTTCTCTTCGCTTCAAAAAGTTTATTCTTTCTATTTCTGTCATCTTCAGACTTACTTTTGTAGCTTTTCTCATTATGAGAGGTTACTTGTCTACTATTTTAACTTTTTATCTGTCAAGTTATTTTGATGATTTGGGCACATAAATTGTCAAATGTTTCATTGCAAAAACCAGATGTTTAGTACAAAATAAAATATACTTAGTAGTTAAAAAATGATATTTTGAATAACTTCCATAAAAAGTTTTAGGTTTTATAGCAACTGCATATTCGCTTGAATTAGGTCACTACAACGCAGGAGTAGTAAAGTTCGCTTCTAATAGAGCATTATTTACCCAAAAAAAAAGGAAAAGAAATAAATAAAAAAATGAATACCTGTTAGTAGTTTAGTTATTTAGTTTTGTTTGGTATAACTGGGAACACACTTTTCCAAACACAGACTAACTCCGCAATTATTACACCCGAATGGTGTTTTCATACTTTTCTTTTTTCTATTTGCATCCTCTTGTGGAAAACAAACTGTTCAGTGTCTTGTAGGCTGACGTTTTGCAGGAGTAGTCGAAAAATGGGATAAAAAATGTCTTTTGGTAAGGCAAGCAGGGTTATCTACTGTAGGTGGTCTGCCAGGATTCTTTTGTCCTGAAGCATATGTTTGTATATGTAAAAGCTCTTTTACAGCTTGAATTCAAAATTCTAAAAATGTAATACATTTCTCAACTACATTTTTATAGAGCAAAAATATGAGTTCTGTTGTTGTTGCTCATGCCACCTGTCTGACATAGTCAGATCGAGGCGCATGAAATTCATCGTGACAAGGGGCTAGAAGTACGCCTGTCGTTGTCCTTGAGCACCATACAGGTGACAGTACAAATTAGCTTGGCGAAATTCCCCAAAGAGATGATAGATGGCGACACCACCTATCTCCACCTCCACAATTTAGGCATGGAACTGAATGGGAGAGAAATATTCTTCAGCTCCCTGCACTCGTGATTCAGCCCACAAGACTTTCGGACCCACTTATTTAATAAGCACGTACTCCGTGTGTACTCGGAGGGTATTTGGTGGCATCGGACATCGAACCCAGGCCTTCCGGTCTGGAGTCCGGTGCTCTAACCACTAGGCTACCCACGGCCCAAAATGAGCTCTAGAGTGCCTTATCTAGTAAATGTAAAATGTATCTTTTTGTAATATTTTTTCTACCGTTTTTGGATGGTTAAATGAAAGGATATTTCCTGATCGCAGCGATCCACACCACCCATAGTAAATTACCCAATAAATTACCCCTAATAATACTCCGGTATGACATTTTGGAACACTATTAAAGCGTCCAAGATAATCTCGGGCATGACAGTTAAGAGGTTAAAAATATTTTACTTAAATTATAGTCTATATCTTTCAAGTATCGTACAGTAGAATCATTAACTTACTTGACTGAACAAAACATGTTAAAAGCCCACAAAAATAGTACAATTTTCAATTAATGATCAAATATTATAATAGATAGATTTTACATAATTCGTCCGATTGCCTTCACTTGCGCAAAATCCACCGAAATACCATATAGACATATTAATTTCCATTACAATAGTAATAAAATCCTCATTGATCAATAAGTTAGATTTAGTATAATATGAACAAAGTGAATGCATAGAAAATATAGAATAACCTAAATTCGGTTTTCGAAAATAAAATTATATTACTCATTATCTCACACTGCATATCCAACACGCAGATAAATCCAAGCACTTAAATTAATCTAGATAACTTAGTTAATGTAATCAACTGAACAGACTTACTCTGACTATGATTTATTTATCTGTTTGTACAAACTAATCAGCTATTTGTATAATCAGACAAAATACATTATTTTCACCAAATTTCCCTTTGTCCCAATTTGTTCAGATTTTATTTTCAACTCTTCTAAGTAAATTAATTTTCAATCGAAAGATAATCCTATTTACTTAGCACTTGAATAGATTTAAATATTTAAACTAATCTTCGCTTGTGGATTATTACCAAATACAAAGTTAAACTGAGAGTACAAAGAGGATTGCAGGGGCGCTTATTCACAAATTGCTTTAATCTAGCTTATATAAATATTAATTTAATTATTGGCTTATAAAGGGACACAGAGATATAGTATGATTATTACAAGTGATTATTCAAAGTATTGTTCACTCTAAGGAATATTTAAAAATATATAATGTCGTTAACTATAAGCAAGAAAAGTTATACTTTCAAGTTATTTCATTATTAGTTTATTTTTACTAATGCATGATATTGTATTAACCTCTTCCCGGTTTTTTCCGAACTGAGCTTGTACAGGCGAAACGTATCACCCTGACTCATCTTGAGTGCTGTTCGAACGCTGTAAAAATTTACACCATACAGTCGGTCTTTTCCGATTCTTTTTATGGTTCTGAATAATTTAAAAGTGACACTCGTGGACTTTTCTGCAAAAAGAAAACTTTTTTCTGCTGAGAATTCCCCGCCCCCATCGTTTCCACACTTGTCTAAAAAACACTTGAGGTTAAAGATTGACTTGCCTTAGAACATTGGTGCCTTAGAAGTGTCGGTGTGTCTGGTCTCGGATACCTTCCCACTCGAATCTCTATGACCGTTGAGACGTCACTAGACTAGTTCCCTAACAGGAAATAAGTTCTTTGATGAAGAACGCCGCAGTTTCATAAAATTGTTTCTTAATATAATGTGTTATTTCTGCATTTATGATAATATGTTTGTTGTTATCTAGTTAATATTCGGCACCTGTAACTCACGGTGAATAGAAAAAAAGCTTGTGCCAAAAGGAAGTTTTTTTTATGTGTAACATCTTTCCTCTCGCTTACCGAATATTTGTCGGGGTGATTTTTGTGAAAAGGGACGGAAATTCGTAACAGGAAGTGACGCAAGCAAGCGCTATTTGATTTGACCAATGAGCACGCGTAATGGTATGCCTTCGATACCCTCGCATCAGGGTCCAATTTGCTTGATGGTGTCTTTTTACTACCCTCGCATTAGGTCCAAAAGTAGTAGATGTTTTCTTTTTTATATTGTTAAAGTTAGCATTTCAAAAGATTCTGATTCTTATTCAGGATAAACTTACGTAAATAATTATATTTACTCTTAAGCGTCTGACAAAGTTCAACATTCTTAAGAAAATACGAGTAAGTAATATAGAATTATTCGAATAATATTTTAGTGCGTATCTTTTTGATACTTAAAGGTTAATTCCTGTCGCTGTCAGTATAATATTTTTAATTGTGATTAAAAAAAGTTTTCTCGATTAAAAATTAAACATTTATCAAGCTAATTAAATTTTCATGATTTTGTGATTTGTAGAGTTGGTTAAATCCAGAGCAGAATATATGCGAAATCTAACTCTAGTAGTTGTTTTTTATAAATATATATTGTTAGAGTTAGCAATTCAAAAGATTCGAATTCTAAAACTCGATTTCGTTTTCTTACTCCACTTCGCAAATACCAGCAAGTCTTATTCAGGATAAACTTACGCTCAATTGTTAAAGTCTCTGGGCTCGTCGTGTATGAAATCTGAGGGGTTTTTTATGTGTAAACTATATTAATAATTTTATTTACTGTTAAGAATCTGACAAAGTTCAACATTCTTAAGGAAATACGAGTAAGTAATATAGAATTATTCGAATAAATATTTTAGTGCGTATCTTTTTCATACTTCGAGAGATTAATTCCTGTCGCTGTCAGTATAATTTTTTTAATTGTGATGAAAAAAAGTTTTCTCGACTAAAAAAACTAATTAATTACACGGAGAATTCTGATTTTCTCTAATATTTTTTTTTCTAATTTTTAAACATTTACCAAGCTAATTTCGACGACGTTATTTCACAAAATTGTACGTTACTCATGTTGGCCGAGACGTGGTTAGGTAATGACGAATGTCTTACGATACCTAACTTCGATTGCTGCTTACAATTTAAACGACCGGGCCACAGAGCAGCTGGTGTTGCGATCTATCGCAAACATAACAACTCACATGTTGTGACTCCTCACATGGACATTAATTATTTACACGTCAAACAAGTGGACTGGATATTGCTAGTCAAGATAATGGGGACATATGTGCGACAGAATGCATATTTGAAAATGTACAAACAGTGATTTCGGTGGCCGTATACATTTTTCCGTATCAAACGGTTAAAAAAATTACAGATTTTCTGCATTTTGTACTTCTACCATATACCGAGAGAAGGTGTGTGTGTGTGTTTCTGCTCTTTTAAAAACAAACTATCACTGGTGATTTCAACGTTAACTTCAGTTTACCAAAAGCTGAGTCGCTGATAGCTTTTTTTGACTAGTGAACTAAAGCTCGAAAAGAATACAAATTGAAATATTTCAACAACTAACAGTGGTACTGTTATTGACGCTGTTTTTCAACGGTTTTTAAATACTTTGAAATCACAAGTATATGTGTCATATTTTACTTATCATAAGTCTATTGTATCCACTCTTCCCCAAATTTAACAAGAATAAATATTTTTGATAAAATAACGCATTACTTCTAAATAAAATTTTCATTAAAGATTTAATTTTTTTCGATAGAAAATTATTTCCAATTATACTCGATTCAAAAATCAATTCAATCACACTCAAAATCCAAGGAAGCGGATGATAGTTTGTTTTTAAAAGAGCAGAACCACACACAACACATAACTTTGGTATATGGAAAAAGTACAAAATGCAGGAAATTTTTAATTTTTTGAATCGTTTGATTCGGAGAAATATATATGGCCACCAAAATCCCTGTTTGTCCATTTTCAAGTCTATTGTATCCACTCTTCCCCAAATCGAACAAGAATAAATATTTTTGATAAAAAATTGCATTACTCTTTGTGTTAAATAAATACAATTTTCATTAAAGATAATTATTCGATAGAAAATTATTTCCAATCATACTTTATTCATTTTTTTCAGGATTATTTACCACGATAACATGTCGATGTAACACATCATGTACGACTACTGTATAAGGCTTGTTTCTTTTTCTTTTTTTCTGCAAATGTCTTCAAGTTTTCCATTTATTTCCTACTTTATTTGGTTTGATGACAGTTAATTTAGCATTTCGTTTCAAATCAATTTCGGTATAGTTCATAGTTAAATATAATTTTTATTTTATTTATTTATTTATTTTGCTTTTTATTAAACTTAATCGTAAACAGTTTGGTATCGTATTAAAAAGAATTTAAATTTCATCATCTTTGGCATTGTACATTACCAATGAAAATATATGGATAAAATCATCACACAACTCATTATAATATACAGTGTGTCCCAAAACGAGCGTATAAATTCTGCACAGCTAGATTCCTCGTTGGTAGAACATAAAAACTGCCCAAAGAAGCGTTCCTGTACGATTCATAGTTTACGAGAAAAATACGGAAAACGAAGTATGAGATCACTGCCGGAGCAAGAAAAAAACACTTTGTTGGACATATTAATAACAGTATTTGCATATCTTTCCAGAAGATTAAAATGTTTCCCGCGCATATCGCGTCATGGTGTTTCTCAATGAGGTTTTAACCGAGTTTCTCGATGACATACCATTAGCGGCAATACAGAGACTTTGGTTCCAGCATGATGGGGCTCCGGTGCATTCATGTGCTCTTGTACGTGATTGGCTAGACATCGCATGCCCCGACCGTTGGATTGGACATCAGGGTCCTGTTCTATGGCCTCCACGTTTGCCAGATCTTACACCGTGAGATTTTTCCTATGGGGCCATCTCAAGGAACTGGTGTATCGAGACACAAATCATGACAACATAAATGGACTTTGCTCGTCTGTATGCTGCTTGTATTTCGGGGGACCCCGCGGTGCTGCGACATGGGATGACAGCCATTCCACGGCGTGCTCAAGCCTGCCTCGACATGCACGGTGGACACTTTGAACATCTGCCTTAAATTGTGCATATATTTCTGTTGATATGTTCAATAAAGTGTTATTGTTTTTTTTGCACCGGCAGTGTCATCATACTTTGTTTTTCGTATTTTTCTCGTAAACTATGGATCGTACAGAAACGTTTCTTTGGGCAGTTTTTATGTACTCCCAACGAGGAATCTAGCTGTGCACAGTTTATGCGGTCGTTTTGGGACACCCTGTATAATGTATTGTATACCTAAGATATTGCGTAACTTACCTTATAAATTTTTACTGTCGTGAGAGACAGAGAGAGAGAGAACTTTCGCAATCGTTTTAAATAAATACAAAAACGCATTTTTGGACATCAGCTTTGATGAGGAAAGGATGCAAAAAACAGCATTATTTCTTAGAAATAGAAAACAAGTATTTAATTGAAAAAAAAAAAGTTCCATGCATATTATTCTACCGTTGAAACATAAACACTTGAAGCCAGACTTTATTTCAATCATCAAATCCCTTTTTTAACATTTAGACATTTCCTTTCCAATGGCTTTTCTTTTGAACTTAGTTCGTCTTCTAAAGAGAGAAATATATGTATATATATTTTGTACTTAAAATTATTTTTTGTAATTCGATTTTTGTATGTAAACTACTAGATTTTAAACTAATACTGTTTATGACGAGGGATATTTCAAAAGTAATGCTCACATTTTGTTTCATTTACATACTTATTGGATTCACAACATTTCTTTTCAAATCATAGCGTAATGAGAGATGTGCTGAAGCATGAGGGATTAATGGGAATTATATTACTTACCTTTATGTCTACAGCTATTATTGACAGTATTTATGTATACATAAAAGCTAGTATTATAAATTATTAAACAGTTCAGAGATTTTAATAATCTTAGCAACGGCTTCGAACAACTTTCTCCCAGTGAGTCGAAAGAATTGCTCGAAATTCCAACCAATGGGGTAACCTACGTCATAAACAAGATGGTGGTAAAGATGGCAGCCTCGGTTTGTTTAAACGCATCAGAAATGGCGTATATCTTAATGGCATATAATATTTTAAACAGAATGGCGATCCATTTCTTTTTACGACCGTCAACAAAAGCGCAGGAGGAATAAAAGAAATAAGATTGGATGTTCATTGTCCGAAACAGAAATATTGGTGAGTGATTTTTCAATATGAAGGTAAGGCGCGGCTGACGTCAGAGCCCTTTTTTATATGGCAATTGTTCCCCCTTACAGCTGCTCAAAACGGTTGTTCAAAGGAGACTCGAGTGGTTCCGAGACATGCGTGTGTGATAAAGCCTTAAAAATTATTATGCAGAATAAGCGGATAAATCTCAAGCAGCTGAGATTGGTTTTTTGCATTTTCCTGTTCAATTTATGAAGAAATAAGACAGTGTTTTCCTTTGTCTACAGGAAACTATTTTTGTAACAGTGGCATTGTTGTAATGATTTATGATTGTAAGCAAAAATCATTATTTGTTTGATTTACGACAGAGCTCGATTAAATTTTTTGGATTGTGGGCAAAATGGAGTTTTCCGACTAGAAGCTGTATTGTAGTCCACTGTTAATTCGCTGCAAACTTTACGCAAGCCATTGTGAATTTCCGTAGAGTTTTTGTCGTGTTAAGTTTTAGTCGACATAATATTCTTTATTTTCATATTAACAGTTCTCGAGACTATTGCAAGCTACATTTGTTATTCAGTTTAATAAAAATTCATGAAAGCTCTTGTTTAAAAAAAGGAACACTAACTGCTTCCTCCAATTTCCAGATTTACAACTGATATAACTTTTCCTTTCGACGCATCTACCATGCTACAGCAACGCCACCTTGCGTAATACTTCTGAAACGGCCTTTGTATACAACAGAAAATATACACAGTCCGATGCTAGCATTATTAATTAAACAAATTTAAAAATACAGTTAGTTTTGGAAGTTTCATGTATTAGAACTCGACTCAATTCCTTCTGACTTGATTATGGCTTTGCATAATTAAATCCACTTAATGTAACCCATCAAATAAAATTATGCTCAATAATCCTCATTTAAAATTATAACGAATACAGTTAATTTCTAAGTCTTTCTGATGAAAATAATTTTAAGAAGAGATATATCTGCACATTAACAATCTAAACAATTAAACAAAGTTATTAAACACAATGTACTGTAAAATAATTGAATTACTTTTTTTTTATTTCAGAAGAATTATCCATACATTTTTTGTGATTAGTATACGATTATCAAGTCTAAAAGTGATGAATTTATTTCTAAATTAATTCAATTATGGTCTTAGTATTTTAGAAGAAAGTAATAATATAATTTCATCCCTTTTGGATGATCTTTTTACGCATAAATTTGTGGTGTTTATACATATTACGATATCCTCCAGCAATCGATGACAATACATAAATCGATATCTCCAGAAGTGCCGACGCCGAAGATCGTAAAAGAAAGTTTATCATCTTATAAATTCTTTCTGAGTATGAAAGAAGACGTCATAATTTTTCTTCATACATTTTCATACCATTTATTACCTAAAATCACACTTTGAAAAAAGGAACCAAATTCAAATGAATAGAATGCAGAAATAATTGGTACCCTAGCACTTGATAAATTCTCCTAGTACATTTACAACATTTTGTTTGGTACTGTATACGCTCAAGTGTTTCATTTTTGTATTCATAAATGGGTATCTTCCTTAGACACATATTTTAAATTTAATTGTATTGGTTTATTAAACTTACTTGCCCTTCAATGAAGAAGCTGTTTTTTCTTTCAGCATTTACTGTCTTAAGGAGACATAGTACGATTCAAGTGACAAAAATCAGTCAAAAAACCAAATCGAATCTTTTTAGCCTAAATTATTTTTTATATACTTTTCTACAAACTTAAAACATTTGAAAGTTCTAAGTTTAAAAAACGCAAAATTTGGATAACTTTTACGTTTGTTTTTACTCAGGTCCCAATGGCAAATCAAAATTTTAAACTGACTTATCTCGGAAAGATATTATAACTAATTTGTCTTTATTTAAAATGCTAAGGCTTCTATTCTATTGTGCTTAATACTTGAAAATTTTTTCACTTGTTAGTAATAGTACATGGAATAAAAGTTAGAAAGCATTTTTCAATAAAATCAATACTTATTTTTTAAAAAATAATTAAATTTAGAATTTACACATTTTTTTAAGGAATTTTTAATAAGCATTCATAGAAAGAAGTGTTGTACAAATACCAATCATGTTATCGCAAAACACATATCAACTTTTACTATGCAAAGTTTGACGTACTTGTGAATCAAATTTCATATATGTATATCAATTTTTGTAGGAGGAGTAGCATTTTAAAATCATAAGTTTCTTTTCCTTAAAAAATTAAATGGTTAGCCCTTTAAGAAACTTAGAGCACAAAATATATGTTTTACATCATATATACACACAGGAGGCAACCAAAAAAATTATGAGAATCATTAAATTAAAAAAATTTCTGTAAATCGTATCATGTCCCCTTAAATAACAATTGCAAAGATTTCAACCCATGTGTAAAAGATTTATATTTTTATAACTCTTGGTTTTCTGTAAATCTGGAGCAGTTTTGAAAACATTTAGTCTAATAGTGACGTTTCATATTACGTAGAAAAAAATTCTAACCTGTCAAATTCATGCTTTGTTTTTCTGTGATAATGCTAGCAATATAGGATAACACGAAGTGCGTGTGGGAAAAAGGGGGTTGAGGGTGTTTTTACATAAAATTGTCCTGTAAGTAATTTCCTTCTTATAAGTAAGTCATTTATAATGCAATGTGTAAAATAACGTATAGAAAAGTTTTATAATACTAATAACAAAATACTAGTTCAAGAAATGAGATGATTAATCAAAATTTAATATCAACATTCACGTTTTAATACATTAAAAATTTTGCTATAGAATATTATACTTTTAATGATGTTTATAGAAAAGCCCATTTATACTTGAAAATTTGAGAAACTTAATGCAGTGCTTCTCAAACTTTCGATATTTGCGCGACCCAATTTTCAGTCATCCTTTTTATCCTCCCCCCCCCCTCATATAATAACTATGTATTGAATAAAATAATTAAAAAAAATATACTTCGATTCCAAAGGTACAATGCGACTTTAATTATAAACTGCACAAATTATCAAGATAAGTATTAAATTTCGTATATAATTTTGTTTATGGCAAGCCCATGGAAGTCACTAGTAATTACTAAACTGGTTTTTAATTTAGTATTGATAAATTAATTATCAAATACTTAAGCTGTACTGATATATTTATAACAGCCTTATATCAGTGCGAATATGTATTTTATTTTTTAATATGTCAGAATGTATTTTGTTTTGCTTTCTTTCAGTAAATTTATAATTATTTTAAATCTTTTATTTTCGACTTTTCGATATGCTCCTACCCTCAATGTAGGGTTATCGTGCCCCATAGGGAGGCACGCCACATAGTTTGAAAAATGCTGATCTAATGTATTCTTTTAAATTCTGAAATTTAATTTTATTTCTGACTTATACATATATATATATATATAATGTATTCTTACACTTTTCACAAAGAAACGCATTAGTCTATCCTGAATGATTTGAGATATATTTTTTTGTATTTGAGTTTTCTAGGTATTTAAAATATATCTCAAACAATGATATTCTATGCATTTTAAAACCGCATTATTAATTCCTAAGCTGTATTTCCTTACGTAAAGTTAATCCTTTCAAAGGCAACATTCGTAAAGACTGCACAACTTTCTCTACATATTTTACGAATTCAAGAATATAACGCATCAAAATGTTTGAAAATGCATTTCAGGTTTGCAATTCACACCTGAAGCATTTTTCGTGAATATAAAATATCTAATCAGAAAATCATTCTTGCGCTGCTGATAACATCATTTCATCTTCCTTGTTTACCATGGTTACAACATCGACTCTATTAGCTGCATCGGCTATACAATCTACCGTGTTTACACACAACCTTTGTAAATTTACGTAGATATATATATTTCATGATATATTTTCAATTGAAAATAGAACTGAAAGCCTCCTAATCACAACCTTTACATAGCCAGTAATATCAATAGAATCTCCGGGATATTCCGGCTAGATTGAATTCCTTAAAAATCTTTTGAGTACCATTCGAAAGCTCTTTCATATTTAGTATTTTAGATTTTTAAGCTTCAATGTAGACAGCATATGTTTTTAAAATACTATTAAGTGCATTTTTAGTATTCACAAGAAATCATAGCACAAGAGTTTGCCTGATATGGATGTTTTGAAAAATAATGTTATCTTTCAAATGCTTAACATAATGAGGCGATTTTACACAATTTAGAAGGTATATTTAGAGAAATGTGACTTGAATATGATTTGAAATGTGACTCCACAGAGAAATTCAAACAGTAGAAAGCTTGCTTGATAGTGAAATTATGTTTGAGTAATGCTTATTAAATATGTTTTTGTGCTACTTTTTTTTTGTTTTATTACAGAAATGCAAGTTAAGGAATTAAAACCGTGTTATCGATAGGTACACCTTAGACCAGCGATACTCAACCTGCGGCCCGCTGGCCGCATGAAGCCTGGCGGACTTTTCTGAATGTCCCAGTCAGTCCCCCCTTTGCACTAAGAAATTCAATTATTTAAGGATAGTTTATTAAATGTTAGCGAAAAATGCCATCAATCAAGCCATTAAATTTATAATTTTTGCCGTCGATGTCTTGCGGGTACTATCTGCAAGATACTTTTTTCCTATGTCTGACTGTAACAGTTAGTAACAGTTACACATAACGATTAACAATGGAGTAACGAGAATGCGTTCACTGTACTGAACTGAGTTTTGACTATCCTTCACACACACACACATGTCTCCCAAGCGAAAAACATTCGAAGTAACAATAACGAATGGGATGTTGACTACTTTGTAGTGAAAAACAAACATGGATCAACAACTTGTTTGATTTGTCACGAAAGTGGTACGCTTAAAAAAATATAATATTGCTTGTCATTTTTTACCACTAAACACAAATAGATTAATAAAAACATTAAGTTTCGTTCATAACTACGTTCGGAACCGTGATTTTGCAAAAGCGTATAAATAAATAATATTTATGATATTTAGTGTCACTTAGATTAGAAAATGTATATAAAATTGTTTTAAAAAAATAGTATTACAGTAAAAAAATTATTTAGGTACAATATTTTGACAAAAAATGAACATAGAGAATGACCCATTTTCAAAATATTCTTCTTTTGTGAAAAATGCTTCTGTTATAGTAATATTTTGCCTGTCTATAGCTCAGACCTCTGTTCAGAGGCTCAACTAGAATTTTTGAAATATATAACTTAGAAGTGGGTTTATCCATGTTTTACGACAACAAAGGGGAGACATTTCAAGAAAAAAACGCCGATAATTATTTCAATGGGTTGTAACTCTAAAAATAGTATGAATTTTTCAAAAATCGAGTAGTTCAGACTCTCTGGAGGAGTCTTTACTTTATATAAGGAGAGAGAGAAAATATTATTACTATAGAAGCATTTTTTATAAAAGGAGAACGCTTTGAAAAAAAGATTATTCTAAGTTAATTGTTTGCCAAAATATTGTATTTAAATAATTTTATTTTTGTCATAATGTCCTTAAAACAATTTTATACATGTATTCTAATCTAAGTGACACTAAATATCATGAAAATTATCCATTTATGCGCTTTTTTAAAAACACGGTTCCGAACGTAGTCAGATACCTTAATGTGGTTATGATTTATATTCGAGTTAACGCAGTATGAAAATGCAAAAATTTGTCAATATAATTCTCTTCAGTTATACAAGTATTAGAAGAAAAACAATTATGTTGGATGAATAAGAACTCATAACTCGAATCTAAAAAAAAATCATTATTGTTCTTTTATGCTTTTTTTCACTAGTCCAATTCAATGACCAATGTTTTCTTGATCTTATACTGTTTTCCCCCCTTAGACTATTGATGATGATTTGGTATTTCATGTGGTTCAATTTTAATTCACATAAATTATGTTCTAAATGTAAAAATTTTGAAAATAATTCAATGCATCTGAGTTAGCAAATAACTAACAAATAATTTTCGAATGTGGTAATTTAATGTTTTAATTAAGATATAATTCCTATTTATTACATAAACGAAATTGTTACGAGGTAAAACATTTTTAAAATGAATTGCAATAATCAGCCGTCTTCTTCAGGGTATATAAAAACTTATTTTCTAACTAAAAATTGCAGTACATCTTTTCATAATAGGAAAAAAATAGCATGCATGCATAAATAAAAAAACATAGATTTAAAAATCACATAAATATAGAACAGAGCAATTCAAACCAATAACAATTTTGCACAAAACAAATAAAACGCACAATCGGCATCAAATGTTTGACTATAGCGTTTCTTCTCTACTTCTTCCTTACTTAGGTTGAGAAGAAGCATCCAGGAACTTTTTTTTAAAAATTTTCTGTGTGTGCTTAAATTATCATTCTAAATCTTTTGGGATTTCTTTCGTAGAAATACCTATTTTTGTCACCAATTTGGTGACTTGGTAAGATTCGAGACCACATTTGTCACCAAGATCACTCCTATTCATTTACTATTACTTCAGTGTTATCCTTCCTAGCTTGAAAACAATTTTCTGACCACAGTAGCCTTTA
>BMAV01012905.1:195490-215004 GCA_019973955.1 Trichonephila inaurata madagascariensis
TTATCCTTCCTAGCTTGAAAACAATTTTCTGACCACAGTAGCCTTTAGAAAAAAAGGGAACAGGTTATATGTTTATGTATCAATTTCAGACTTTTCTTAACCCCTTGCCAGTGTCGCTCGAACCCAGTTCGAGCAACTAGTACGTGTAGTATTCGTGATGCCCGAACTGACTTCTGGCAGGAGAAAAATTAACGTTTATATTTCGTGGAGCACGAGCTGAGTTCGTTTCTACTTAAGGATACTTAATTAACTATTTTCCTAATAGAAAGTGACTTTCTCGCTTTCAACGCAGAAAAGTTATTGCTATAAAACGATACGATAAAAAGGATGTTTTCATAATTTCTTTAGTCTATAATGCAGAAATGATTGATTTTGAAGATAAGAAAAAAGAAAAGAAATTGAAACCCAAGTAGTTCATGAATACAACAATACTATGGAAGGGGTTGATAAAGTTGATCAACACCTTAAAGACAACCCAGTTGCAAGAAAAAGAAGTAAAAATTATTACCAAGAGATATTTTCCATCTCCTAGATCAGGCATTACATAATTCCTTCATTATATGTATTTCAGCAGGAGGTGCAAAAAAAAAATATGAAATACAGAGTAGCAATTGTCGACAAAATAAGCCAAATGTTCAGCTACCAGGACCAGGTCGTCTTAGTGTAAGCTTGCTGCACCTCCCTAGTTGACACTTTCCAGAATACATTTCTCCCGTTGGTGTGGTGTGGTAGTTAGGAGAGGGGGAGCCAGCTCAGGTGTCGTCCAGGTCACTTGACCATGGTTCAAAATTACGTGGTCCGTCGCCAAAAGCCCACGTGTTGCTGAACAGTGCGACGTTAATATTCAATCAATCAATCAACCAGAACACATTTCACCAACGGGAAAAAATCTACTCCAACCGGATAGTGTTTTATATGTTGTCGTAAAAATGATGAAAAAGGGAAGAAAATGAGAAGTGAGACAAGGGTTCATTGCAAAGAGTGTGATGTGGATTTGTGTGCAGTACCGTATTTTGGGATATACTGTACCATAGGTTCCCAGACATTTTTGTCTCATAGACCCCTTGCCGTGATTTTTGGTTATGGGTAGAACCCTGTTTACCTAATATTGAATTTTTGCAAATTTATCAACTTAAATGACTTTTTGACAGCTAGTATAGAACAAGTTTTAAAGATTTAACATTCTAATTGTAGTGGAGTATAATGTTTAAAACTTAAAACACACACATGCTAATTAATTAAATAAAAATTTAATTAATACATTAAAAATAACTGAGCAGCAAACTTATATTTTTAATGAGAGGGATGAATCTGGGGCTTTAGTAACAAATTGTCAACATTTGGCATCAAACTTGTCAGGTTTAACTCTAAATTTCCTTGGTTAGTGTGTGGAGTACAGTCTTTTTCATTTCTTTCTTTTTTTTTTTTTTTTTGAGATTGGCAACCACGCTGAAACTTCTTCTCATTAGGAAAAGCAATTAAAAACTTATTCAAGGTATTCCATAATTCGGGATAAATAACAGATTAACAGACTGAAATTATGGTCCTTGTTTTAATAAAACTTATGATGTCACCTTGTGATTATATAAGTTAAACTCATTAAATTTAGGAAATAAATATGTTATTTAAGTAAAATCTGGTTTCCACAGGATTAAATTTTCTTTTAAAATTAAAGTCACGATGTGGTTAATGCCAACCTGTTATTGTAGACCCCTATTTACACCACATAGAC
Organism: Trichonephila inaurata madagascariensis; assembly: GCA_019973955.1. Lineage (NCBI taxonomy): Eukaryota > Metazoa > Arthropoda > Arachnida > Araneae > Nephilidae > Trichonephila > Trichonephila inaurata. Next base: position 197,223 of record BMAV01012905.1, read on the forward strand.
CCCCTAATTATTTTGTTGCTGATATAGACCCCTTGCAAGTCGTCATAGACTCCTGGGGGTCTATATGGACCATTTTGGGAATCACTGTACCATACTGTAAAATATTTGTAAAATTTACGTTATTGAAAACCATATTGTTGTGTTTTTATATTATATTATAATAGTTATATTTAACCTCAACTTTTTTTTTAATTTGCTCTAGTTGAATAAAATGTGTGCGTAATCCACCCCTTTTTATGTGTATGTAAAAATTATATATAAATATAGTAGCTATTGCATTTAAAATTTTATTTTTGTATTAAAAAACTATTTTCTAACTTTTATAATATAAAGAACAAAATTAAACAGCCAAAAACATTTTCCATTTTTGGACCATTTTTCTGAAGTATATGTCACAGTTAAGGGGTTAAAATATAATTTCTGATATATGAACTTAGAAGAGTCGCTATTCAAATATTTGAAGAGATTTTCTGTTCTTTATCAAAATAAATACTGACACCTTAGAAGAACTGGGATAGTGTATGTTGGCGTTGCACAATCCCCCCCCCCCTCCTTTCACACACACTGAATACAGAAGCTTGTTCATTCATTGCATGGAAAAAAATGCAACATACAGCCGTATTAAAAGTTTTTCTCTTAAAAAATCGCATTTTTATGTACCCTCATTTAGAATAGAGCATTACTAGTGTATGTTTTCTGAATACTAAAGAAATGTTTAATTTATCACATTGTATCTATGGTGAAAAATATTTTTTTAAAAGATCGTTAAAATCATATAATAAAGTTTTAAAATACTTTTAAATTTTTTGTAACATATTCTTGAATCAAATTTCCTTAATTTCAAAATATTCAATGAAAGGGAATTTGCAAAAAGCACTTAAGGGAATAATGTTTCTGAAGATCAATTTGAACACTTTCATGTGAAAACAAATTTTCTACAAACACTTGCGAAGTGTAAAATACAAAAAAAAATGATAACAATATTGTGTCACTTTAATGATAATATTCCCAAACAGTGATTCAAAAATGCATATTTTCCACAAAACTTTCGTAACATTACTTTTAGAATAAATTTTACACATATTTCCTCCTAAACATCAAGAGAAATTCACGTCAGATGGTATGGACAACGTTATGCTAAAAATAAAATAGAATTTTGGGAAATTCTCTTTTGAATAATGTATTACTCCAAAGACGTTGGGAAAATATGACATATTGGATGGTTGTTGCAAATGCTTAGTATTTCAAACGAAATAAAACATATCATCTGCATCTAAAACGAAAATGTTATTCTTTTAAAGTATATTATTTGCAAAAATGTTTCGTGCTTCGAAATAAGGAAATGCTACAGCTGGTTGGATCCTATTTTAAGCAGCTCTTGGCGACAATGTGGCAGAAAAGTTCACCAAAATGACAACTGTGTTTTATGGTTATCCTGTTGACCATAAAATATATAGCAAGTAATTTAATTACTTTTATTTATTTATGCCCGCCTAAACACAACGTCCACTGTCTATATATGTCTCTCTCTATATATATATATATAAATCAATCACACTTCATAATCAATTAAAAAATTGAAATTATTTGTATCTTATCATACTAAATCCCATTTCAAAATATCAATGGAAAATATAGAAAATAAAATTCCAACGTTTTCAAACAAAATTAAAAAATTATAAAATAAAAATTTATAAAATATCCATGTGCAACCTCGGACTTAGGACCGATAAGTGGGGTTAAACCAGTTTGAAAGCGCCAACCTTCCACCTGTTGCAACATGGTAAATTAATCGGAAAATATCCAATTCTCAAAAATTTAAAATTTGAAAATTTAAAAAGTTAATACTTAAAAAATTAAACTATTCGCCATCGTATCCTGAAAGATATTATAACATTAAAATATTAAAACTCTAAAATAATTAAGTGCACAATATAAGTGAACCATCGAACACCAAAGATGATGCACCCATCTTTAAAATAGTTGTATAGGAAGAAAAAATATCTAAAATCCAAAAGTTCAAATTAAAGACCCAGCATATTCACAAATGAATAGCGTAAATCAATAAAAACTCACCAAAGAGCATCCTATCAAGAATTCAATTCACAATTTTGAATGATTTCTCATATTTCCTACAACAACTACCACTCCTATATAGCTCATAACTCCCACTAATGCTATGTCAATCCAAATGATTCATAATCTCACATTAGAGTTTAACTATTTGGTATTAGATGCAAATCAGATTGCATGCAAAAAAGTTGCTTGATTGGTTATAAAAGTTTGATTGATCATAAATAATTTTAAAGTGTAGTCGTGTAAATATTGGTCTATTTGTGTATTAAAATGTATCCTGTGTGTGGAATGCACATATTCTTCACAGCTGGATATAATATATATATATATATATATATATATAGCAGGAATTTCTGTTAAAAAGAAGAGGGTAAAATTGATTGCATATTGTTCTGGAACAAAGTCCCTTTTTTTTTTAATATTTCCAAAATGGAAGTAGTTCAGAAAGGAATATATCAGCAATAAAATTTTTGCATTGAGTTCCAGAGTGACAATATTATGGAAGAAAATTTTATTTCGATTTATGTAAAGCTAAGCTGAAGTTATTAAGAGCTTAAAATATAAGTTCCGCATAGAGCTTAATAAGGTCGGTGATTTTACTCCTTTTACTTCGTTCCTTTTCACAGCAGATTTCGGTGAAATCCTAAAACAAATCACTATATTTACAACTCTATTTACAATTTTAAATGACATAGGGAACTACAGGCATCTTCCTCCATTCTTATGTTCAAGACCACCGTCTTCTTTTTCTTCTCTCCTTCCCGCTCATTTGCCAAAACAGTCCACAGCAGTGCCCTCTTTCTAGTCTGTCCTGCGCTATGTGTCAAGCCTCCAAGTGCGCTGTGTGCCAACCCTTTATAGTACCCATGCATGCGTAGTTATCGGTTTACAGTCGAACGCCGTAAAGATGCAAATAACTCAATTCCCGCTACTATATAATTAGTAGGGGGGTGTAAAGACAATATCTCAAAAAATCTCCTGTTTACCATTAACTTGTGTTTTCCATAACATATTTGAATCTTAAATAAAACAGCTAATCCTTTCTCTGAAAAGATATTCCTAACATAACAATTCCAATCCCAGCTCATTAATTATACGTTCCTAAGCTATACTCACCAATCGAATTACATAAAAAGTAATGATTTAGCAATTCTGTAAATTAGTTTTCAATCCAATTAAAATCGAAGCACTTGGCGTTGGTTTGTCTCACTACTATGATGTGCCGATTGCGGACTGAATAAAAACTGTTTTTTCCGAAAAGTTCTCGATACTGACTTTGAATCATCCCATACACACACATATATATAAATGTAATAATTCATTTAATTTCATCTTAAACGACATTTTAAACATAAAATGATTTACCTCTCACGTAAATAATTAATTAGTACCTGCTCGCCTGACGGGAATAACAGTGACTGTATCACTAAAAAATTAACAGATTTGCATTTTTAAAGTAAGGTTGTGTGTATCAGAATTCATCAAGGATATCTTTCCACCAATCACAAAGGCTCCACCACGGAAATCACTTTGCTAACAAATCTGGTAACTAATTTCGAAAAAGACATAACAGACACTCAGGAGAAAAAATTAATATTAAATCTATTTTTCTTAATACTATTTAGAATAGTTTAGGAACTAAAATGCATTTAATTTGTTATATAAGGATAAATTTGAATGAATACAAGAGGAAAAAAATGCATTTATACTTGTATATACAATTTTACCTCGATTCAAGCCAGCATTAAATGAGAAGCCATTCCCTTTCAACTTGAATAATCCATCCAATTTCTCAAGAGCACAATTCACGGTCACATTTCTCCTGTAACAATTCACGGCTGGGCTTGAAATTAGTTGCCTAACATTTGCACCAAAAGTTCATTATATTCACTTCTACGCATCAGGAGGAGGGAAAGGGGGGGGGGGTATTTAAGCAGGTGTCAGCTAAATTGGTAACTAGGATAATGTTTAATATAGGTATGAGATGTATATGTAATCTATTATATTACAATGGGGTTAAACTTTATTTCTAAATTCATCCGCTTTAACGTAAAGAGAAAAAGTTGTCAAGAAAGATGTTATTTAAATGGTATTTAAGCCACACGGTTCAAATACATCAAGGACATTAAAAGAATAACTCACTAAAAAAGTTAAGGGTTATATGATGCGCTAAATTTTTTTCTACGTATACATATTTCAGTTTTCATATTTTTTAAATACACTATATTGTTCCTTTTTTTTTGAAGAAGCAGGCTGAAGGTTTATTTCCATCATGTTCAAGTGACCTGGATGGCACAACCCACTCCAAACATCCTCAATATGACAATGTGATGACTTTAGGGCATGAGACATCATTTTATTTGCTTTAATTTCTATACTCGGATGGTCTTTAATATACGAAGGTTTGAAGCCACTTTTCCAAAGACTTAAAAACCTAATTTAACTTTAAATTGTTTCACGAACATATATCCATGAAACCCAATTGGAAATACTAACAGAGCAAAAATTAGGCTTACATTTCGATGGCATTCATTTCTAAGCATTCGATAAGAGCCGTAATCGAACGAGAGAAGTGAAATAGAATATTCATTTTTCTGGAAATGAGCACAAAAGTTAGAAAACTTCAACTAGATGAGGCATTCGCAAAAGGGACGGAATTTTCTACTCATGCATCAAAAGAGGGGTGCTCATGCCATTCGTGCCAAACGATCACCAGTAGAACGCAAACGGACTCATAATTCCGGAAGTTAAAAGTAATTTTGTGTTTCTAAATTTTAAAGAGGTAAAAGAAAGTGAATAGAAATTTATTGATTTCACACAACCAAGACTGAATGTTTTACAATTTTTTTTTTCAGTTTTATTAGTGGCTGGATAAGCATTTTATGAACGAAAGCTCTAATTTATTTGTTCGATTGACATTTAACATGCATTGTTTGACTGTTTTTATATTAGAATATTTCATTTGATTGTAATTTATTAATGTATGAAATTCATTAAAAACATCTTATCAGCGCACTTGCTATTTATTTTAATAACTCATTTTATTTTAGTGTGTATAAGGGTTTGCCCAATGAAATTATATATAAATTTTTCTATATATTTTGTTTTTATACATTTAAATATATTTTGTTAATTTTTGTTTTCAAATATTATTTTTAAGTAAACAAAACATTATTTTTAGTAACAGAATTCATATTTAGCTAACGCACAGAAAATGAACCACTTTGTTAATCTCAAATAAATCATACAGTATCGCATGCAAAAAAAAAAAAAAAAAAAAATTAAATTTTTTTAAAAAAAAAAAAATTCCTTTTTCCATTTTGAATAATGTATCACCATGTATTACACGTTTTTTTTTATTGCACCATTCAAAGGGATAAAGGAAAACTGTTGCTATAAACGAAAACCCTTTCACAAAATGTGGAAATTTTTCATTGTTTAAAGAAATTTTTAGTAATTCTTGTTAATCTTGTCCTGATCCATTTCTTGTTAATTCTTAATTTGTAATAATGTAACCAGGGCTTTGAAACGTAATTTTTTTTCATTGCGAATCAACTAAAAAAAAATGTATCAGTTCAGTTCCAGTTTTCGTTCCACCAAAAATAACGGTTTTGGGTTCAATTGTGAATGAATAATTTTATTCTATATATTTTCTGGTTTGTATTACAAATATAATTATATCATAAACAAAAAATATGTAGTTCTATCAAAATTTAGAAGATTTTACTCTTTTTTTTTTAATTGGTATTCTATGAGAATTGATGCAATTTACCAGCATGTATGATACGAGTAGTGAGCAGAAAACGACGAGCATTGGCATTGTTATCCATTGTTATACAGAGCCTTATGAGAACTCGGCAAAAAAGGTGGCCGCCAAGGGCGCAACTAAGTTTGGTGAGCAAAACAAAAGAATAGAAAACCCAAATGAGAGTTTACACATGATTTTTAATTTATTTTTTTATACTTTAATATTTACTTCTAGATGACCATTGTACTTACTATCCATGAATTAATACCAACTGTCACTAGCTTTTTTACGTCTCTTGACCTATTAGATAGATACACGTATTATTACACTTACATCACAATTCCTTTCTTAGTGTGGTGCCGTACTAGATATTTCTGCTGAGCAGCTTGTTCATCTATATAAACAATCTATAGCAGAAGTCGCACAAGTGGTGGTCCGCAAGAAAATTTCGCTTTTCTCTAGAAAAATGTGTGTAATAAACTTACTCACATCACGTTAAGTCATGTTTTAAGATGCATTGAAACATAATTCAATTCATAACAATACGTGAAAAGTTATAAAAACGCTCCTTCATAGAATAAAGCCACTTCATAGAATAACGCCACGGTAAATAAGTCGTACTGCTGTAGCTGCATTGTTATATGTCGATAATAGATCCGTGTGCAGTGAAAATTTAGGATAATAATTTAAGCATGCATCTAAAAGAAAGCCTATCATCGACCTATCATCAAATGCAACTCTCATTCATCCTTATCAAGATCTGTTTTGGCTTTCCATAAAAAGTTAATACCCTTTCAGCGAAGAGCGATGAAAATTCTGATTCAATTCTCCACAACTTATTTATGTGAAAGGGCCTTTTCACATCTGTCACAGCCATCAAAACACGGTGCTGATCTCAGCTTGAAATAAATACAGTTCTCCGCGTCTTGCAGTAACAACATGGATCCAAATAACCATAATTTTATTTCAATTAAGCTGGAACATCCGTCACACTAGGAATGTATAATGCTAAAAGTTTGATATACTTAAACCATTTTAAAATTGTTTTGTTTTTACAGTTTTTTTTTTTTTTTTTGTTTTTTTTGTTTATTTTATTTTGGTTTATTAATGAAGATTTCATAATTTGGTTGCACTTAATAGTTTCATTTTATTAATTAGGTACATTGAATGTGTTCTTAGATCACAACACACTTTTTTTATAAATATATTTAACACTTAAAATATCCTATTAGTGGTCCGCGAGATTTAAATTATGAATTTACTGCTCTGTGAGGTCAAAAGATTTGGTGACCGCTGGTCTATAGCCTGCCCACGATCCATGGATTAAATCGTACCAAGCTGCCTAAGAAACTTCAAATTATTCCTATTTTGCTTACTGTGGTGTATTTCCCTTGGGTTTGTGCGACTTTTTGAGGAAATCACTTTATATTCCGTGTTAAATCACACGTTATCCGTAGCTTTGAGCACCATGCAGGTGAATGTACGAATTCGCTCCCTCCCTCCCCAATTTAGAGGGAGAATACCCTGGGAATCAATTTACCAGTTAGAGGGGTCTCCCACTTTTGTAGCCCCATGCAACAAAGGCACTATACCAACTTTTGATCGCGTGGCTTCCCTTTATGTATCAGCCTGATATCACAAACTCCCTTTCCTCCCCCTTCCTAAACATTTTGGGTGCCCCTCCCTGACTCCCAACATATGGCTGAAAGATTTAAAGGGCCTCAATAGTTTATGACTGTCTCTGCTATTTGTTAACTTTTTTAACATTACTTTTTTTTTTCTTTTAAGAAAACTGTAAAACTCCAATTATACATGTTTCAAAAAACTAAAAATGTTACAAAATACTAGTTAATAAAAAATAAATAATGTAGACACAAATAAATGAAGAGTATAGGCACCATTCGATTAGAAAATCGAGATGGATGCAATAATTATGGTATTAGTGCTTTTTTTGAATTCAGCTCTTTATCTTTGCACTAAGTTTCTACTATGTATTTTTAGAAAATATTAGCTGGTATACCCGTTCTTCGCACGGGTGAATTGCAAAATTAAACAAAAAAAAAGAGTTTTTTGCTTATCTCAGCTGAACAAAAAAAAAAACATATTTGCTAAATTTGAAGTCTAAACTTCTAATAGCTGATAAAAAGGATGTTTCTTTTTATTTATAACACCCCGTAACTCTCTTGTGGGTAGATTTTTGAAAACACCTTTCTAAGCTGATCTCTGCTCAGCAAAAGTAACACATTGTAACAAGTTATGTGTAATGAACGCTTAAAAGTGTGTAAATAATTTATATCTGGATCTGAAATACATTAATATTACTTTCTGTTGTATTTATTATTTGTTAAAATTGTAATATTCGCAAGCAACGCCGTTCCTTACATTATAATGGCGATTCAATGGAAACAGCGAAATGCTGGTGATAAAGTCAAGTTGGCATCATTTTTGGCGACCACGTTGATAACTTGGTGATTGATGGAACGCGGCAGAAGTTGATGTGCTATAGCGCCACCTGGTGGGGATCTGCAATGAAGAGGATAACACAAAAAACTTCTCCACAAAAAAATACAAATACATGTCAATTTTTGTAGTGGTCGGTTGGGCATTGTTGGAGTGAAGCGATTTCATATATGCAAACGTCCATTTTTATATAGAGAGATTACGTTTTAATAATAGCTATGTAGTTACAAACAATAAAAAAATGAATTAATATTCGTGATCAAAATACATATTCTAGTAAACATTTTTATAGATACCAACTAAGTGATATAATCTAGGATGACACGTCTTTCAATTGTTCTCCGAAGTCTTTCAAAGATTTTAAGAGAGGGAAATCTTAACATTGGATGAAACCTTCGCGGACCCTAGAGACCTTCCCTAGAAAAGCCCATCAGGGGTTCAAAGACCACAGTTTAAAAACCGCTGCACTACAAGTTTACAAACAACCATTTCTTCTCCGCGATTTGAAACCAGGTCCTAGGTCACAGCGTCGCTAACCATTCTACCGGATGAGATGCTACTTTTATATGTTAATGTTTTTTTAAAAACTAGAATAAAAAATTTCAAATACAATTTCCTTGGCTCATAATGTCAAAGGTCTTGAAAATTTGGTGAATCTATTTTTTCACGTAATTATGAAAATCAATTTTAAGGTATCGGACTACGTTCTAAACCGTGACTCTGCAAAAGCGTATAAATGGAAAGTATTTATGATATTTAGTGTCACTTAGATTAGAAAATGTATATAAAATTGTTTTAAGAATATTATTATAATAAAAAATTATTTAAGTACAAAATATTTTGACAAAAAATGAACATAGAATGACCCATTTTCAAAACATTCTCCTTTTAAGAAAAATGCTTCTATTGTAATAATATTTTGCCTGTATATAGCTCAGACCTCTGTACAGAGGCTCAACTAGAATTTTTGAGATATATAACTTAGAAGTGAATTTATTCACAGAAAAAAGAAATTTTAAGAAAAAACCGCCGATAATTATTTTATTTGAGGGTAACTCTGAAATTAATGTGAATTTTTCAAAAATCCTCAGACTCTCCGGAGAAGTTTTTACTTTATATATGCAAAATATTATTATTATAGAAGCATTTTTTATAAAAAAGAACGTTTTTTGAAAGAAAGTTGTTCTAAGTTAATTTTTTGCCAAAATATTGTTTTTAAATAACTTTTTTGTCATAATGTCCTTAAAACAATTCTATACATGTATTCTAATCAAAGTGACACTAAATATCTAGAAAATTATCCATTTATGCGCTTTTTTAAAATCACGGTTCTGAACGTAGTCTGATACCTTAAAGTAATGTAGAAGCAAATAAAAGAATATTACTGACGGTATCCGTACATTGAGAAAAAAACTTTTCATGCACAATATTTCAATTACATTAATACTATTTACTCGCAGTATAAAAAAATAATTTAAAAACATCATATATAGTAATAAAATAGGTTACACGTTTTTATGACTTAACGAACAAGTCAAATATTTTGAGATGCAAACATCGTCATATTAAACATGTAATTATAAAACAACAGTTAACCATAAAATTATTGCTTTATATTCATTCAATTTTTCAATAATCTAATGCCAGGAGAGAAATTGCAAAAATTCACTATTTACACAGATCTAAAAATAAAAGAATTTATAGTTTCCTGAACAATATAGAATTAAACATATGTGTTTGTGAGGCACAAACATACTTCATTAATAAATATAGTTATTTTACTTCATTTGCATAATATCTACTGAATTTAACTTTAGGAAGATTATGTTTTTTTTAAGGGAAGAAAAAGGTTTTCAAACTGCCTCTTTCAAAGAATCTATGATGAAAGCGTTAGGCCTTTATGTAAAGGTTGATAAATTATGAATTTTTCAGAATGTTTACTCTCCTGTAAATTGGATCAAGAATAAAAATGTAATCTTGGCTTTCCTTTATCAAAACTTTAAAATTGTATCTTCTGAAGAATTCTTCTAGACAAGAAAATGAAAACAAATGAATTTAGAATTTTATATTAAACTTTTATCACTAGTCTGTTTGATAACGTAGTAGAGATTGAAATAAAAATGAAACATTTATATTTAAGTGTTTATTCTTTTTAGCCAAGTAAAGCACATTTTGAGTCTGATTCGTTTATTTTAGAAACTTTTTTCAAGACATTTTTATTAAGAATGTAGAAATCCTATCTGATATAACTTGGATTTTGTATGAAAATAACAGTTAGCAAAAGTTTATTCAAAAGGGAAAAAAAGATAACCATTAGTTCGAAAGAAAATAATTTTAATGAAATGTTGTATGAGTACTGTTACAAAAATCCAAAATGCAATTATATTGTGTACCTTATATCATAATTAAGAGCAACTTTTATTTTTCCGGATAGAATTTAAATATAGTTATGAAAATAATATGGTTAGAAATATAATTTAAAGTTATTTTTAATTTAAAAGTATTCCATTAAAATTAATCCACAAAATATTTTTAGCATTTAAATTTTTTTTAATTATTTATGAGAGGTGTTTAAATAAAAGGGATTCAAGTTATGTACCCATGAGATGCTTAAGGACAGAAATAAGACAGATACATAGATAGAAACAATAGTCTTTAATGAGTGAAGCCACCCATGGCGTTTGTGGGAAGATGTCTCATTTCTTTGGAAGGTTACGAAATTTATCTGTGAAGAACGAAATCGATGGATCATGGAACAAGAGTTAAAAACTGCAAACTTTACGTCATCGTCGGAATGAAATCGTTGATCCATTAGATATTTCTTCAGTGGTTCAAAGATGTGATAGTCGCAAGGCGACAGATCTAAACTGTAAGTTTTATGATCCAGAAATTCCCACTTTTTACAGGCCAGTGCCTTGACTCACACCTTGGTGACATGTGGCCTTGCCTTTTTTGTAAAGACTGATGATATCTGACAACGGCATACCTGGGCGCTTGTTTTTAATAGTCTTATGCAGCCTATCAAGTGCTTGGGTGTACCGTTGGCATTGATAGAGACAACCAGCTTCTTAAATTCCAGTAATAGGGCTCCCTTCATGTCGAAAAATAATTCTAAAAAATACCCTATGACCCTGCATTCTGTGATGATATCCACCGGCTTACATCCTTCCGGTGTTAAAAAATTTCTTACAGCTCGCTAATGTGTTTTGGATGCAGTTGCATCCACACCAGCTATTTTTAAATGAATGCCACGTTCTTAAAAATGCAGTTGTCACAAATCTGCTTGAGCACGCGTGTGCATGGGACATAAGGCTTAACTATCGCGTTTGTTTTATGAAAATACACTGAAAACTGTTGGCATGCGACGCTTCGAATCATTTTAATTAAACACCCCTTATATTGTGCAAAAATATTTTTGTTATATGCTCCAATAATATTTAGTATTTAAATACTATCAAGATCTCACATGTCATTTTTCGATATTTACATTTACTGCAGACATTTTAAGACATTTATTTTCATGAACGTTTGATTACTGAATTTCTAAAAGCTTATTTTAAAGAGCTTTTTTATTGTCTACAAAATATAAAAAAAAGAGACAGCATACTGATTTAAAATATGTTTGACTTGTTGAAGTCCCATTATTACTAGAAAAATGAAAACTTACTGCTTTTGATTTAAGCAAAAAAATGAACACATAGATACAACGAATACTATAAATTGAAGGAAAAAAATATAGTAATCAGTTTTGAAAACTAGCATTACTCATATATAAAGACAATTTTCATTTCAAAATAAAGATTTTTTTCTTAAGTTTTTGAAATAAGCTTTATTTGGAGTCATCGTCTTTCGAATGACAACAACATGAAAATTTTGATTATCAACAAAGAAAGCGTAATATGAATTGAAGCGTAATTCTAAGACTATTTTTCATTTCTGTATTTCTGGATATTTTTCTCTTTCAAACTATAGAATGTTATCAACTAAAATGACAGCCGTGTACTCTAATTATTTTGCTTCTTTTTGAAAAACCTTCTTTTGAGCTTTTCTACGAATTCGCTCATTTTCTATTATTTCGTTATCTATTTAAGGTATTATCTTAGGCAAATAGTTTGTATTTTTGGAAAAACTTCACAGGAACTGTAAAATAATTTAACATTCCTTTCTAAAACCAAGTAAATAATCAATTATTTCCTTTATTTTTCTTTTGAGAATTGCAATTTCAAATAAAAATATGCTTCTACTGACAAAGTTTAAAGATGTCCGTTTTCTCAATAAATAACTGTCTTACAAATCTGATTTATTTATAAGATCTGTAAGACAGCTATTCATTTTTTTTTTCATTATATTTCCCAAAAAGGGGAATATGAATATCCTCCAAAATTTAAACTGAAAATACATGAATTTGTGAAGTAAATTCTTGTAAAACTAAAAATGAATTAATTTAAATTCTCCATTCTTTATTCATTTTTTTTTCTAAACTTAGCATAAATTAAAAAGAACTATGTGTAAGCAGTCAAATGACAATGCAAACATTTCAGTGCATCCTTGCAGTGTTTTTATACACGGCTCATGTGGGTTTTTTTTATCGAATCAGCATGATTACGTACATGTGGAGGACTTTGCTTTTGTCGAGTCAGAGGTTTGAATTCTGCTTTTTTTAAAGACCAGCCGTATAGAAGTATTAATGCAGGTCAAATCTGTATAAGCTCAAAGTTCTCATGTTGACATTTCGTGAAAATATGGAAAGTGAAGAATCAACTCAGGTGTCTCCTAAATGCCACTTTAGGTAAAATGATACAACTTTCAAGTCCACTGCAGTCATTGAGTTTTGTGTCCAGTTTCCAAAACTTTTTTTTTTTATAAATCTTTGAAATATTATTTTTTATCGTACACATATACGGGGTTATTCGTAATTTCCTCCAAGGTTTTGAAGCTCTGTTGTAAAAAAAACTAAGACGAATACAACAAAAAAAGAACATATGAAATAATATAGAGATAATTCAGGTTAAATATGCATATTTTACAGGTGTTCAAGTGTGAACCCTTGGTCACACGGCATACATCAATGGGACAATCCTCTTCTTACTACGCTTTACTCTCAGCATGGTACTATTAACATTATTGATAGTACATACTATCAGAATACTTAGTATTTTACATTAGACCAGTGGTTCTTAAACTGTGGTCCACGAAGCCTTTGATAAAACTTTGAGATTTCCCTCTTTTAAAGACTCTGAAAGGCCTGGTGGAAAAATTGAAAGATGTGCCATACTAGACTACATCACTAAATTGTTCCCAATGAAAAAATTCAACTAGAGCTTGTATTTCCATGAAGAATATTAAGTCAGGGAGAGACGTTTCAAATCTTGGGAGGTCCAAGATATCTTGCTGATACATAAAGAGGAGGCCACGGCGATCGAAAGTTTTCGTAGATCGAGAAAGATCGAGACCAAGTTTTCATATCCCCTTTGCCGCGTGATGTAGCAGAACTCCATAAAAGGATAACACGTGCTGTCAATAACGTTGATTGTATCATGTTAACTCGAGTAAGGAACAGACTGGGTAATCCTATCGATACATGCCGTATAACCAAGGGTTTGCATGCAGAACACCTGTAAAATATGTAAATAAAACCAATTTTCGGCAAACTGTTCTTTTTTGATGTATTCGTCTTAGTTTTCCCCCTCTTCATCGCTCCGAAACTTTGGAAGGAATTATGAATAACCATGTGTATAAATCACATTCATTGAAACAGAATTTAAATGTGTTTTTGATTCGTTGAGCAATCATCATTTGTTTAAATAACAGTCTTTGGATTCTTCTGTCATCTATTTCATTTATCAAACATTACCTTTTCTGATCATTTTTGTCTTTATAGATGCCGTCTGCAGATAACAATCTGTAAAAAACGTTAGTACCTGGCGCGTTTCAGAAATAGTTTTGCCTCCCTATTCCGATTTAAAAATTTGTTTAAATTCCCTGTTTGCTACGACTTAGTTAATTGAAATCAACTCGTATAGAATTTTAATATTGAATAATGATGATGTCATTGGAAAATAATTCAGAGATTTCTACGTCAGCTTAGAATATTTTAACTACGGATATAACTTTAAAAACTCCATTTTCCCTTTTTTGGCCAATCTTTACTTTTTGACTTACTAAACTTTTTTATACATAACTATGCATTCAAGTAATTTTTCCTTGATTATCGAAAGTTTTTGATAGTCATGATCATGCAATTTTCTTACCAATAGCAAATTTCGAGTTTTAAATACGCGTTAAGGCTTTAAGTAATTTCTTTGTATTACTTTTTTTACAATTACTCTATCGTTTAAAACCTCATTAATTAATCATTACGTGCATTCTGATTAAATAAGGATTATTTTGTATCTTTCATCTCTTGGTTATTTTTATGGCTCGAATGGTCTAAATTCATGTGACGTCATAGTCGCGTGATAAATACAACTTCACGTTTTCAGCTAATCAGTTGATGCACTTTGCTGTTGTCAACGTTTCCTGTTGAAGAAATTTCCTTTTAAAATAAATTACAGTTTAAAAAAATTCAAAAACACGCTTTTGTAGTGAATAGAACTAAAAAGTAAAAAAAAAATTCTTAATATAAGAATAAAATGATTAACCAGAAAATTAATATCATTGGGATAAAAGAGTAGGATGCTCTATTTTGGCACTGCGATCGTCACCCCCACCTCCCTCACCCACACTTGTACATTCTGTTGGAGGGGAGACACTGCACAAAGCAGTCACAATAAATGTTTAAGCCTTAAAACTCGCATTCTTAATTAAATACAGTACCATTCGTATTAATATTTGATCGGTCGACAACGCAGATCTTCAGAAACTTATGGATATCCGCATTTAAGGCTTTAAACTAAATTATATACGCATTATTTACGTTATTTCGCAAAACGCCCAAAGTTGTTCCAACGTCGCAAAGACATTCACCCCCATCGACAGAGTCAAAGGTCACAAAAGGATCCCTCTCACCCCTTGCTTTCGTTTTGTGTTCGTTTCACCCGACAGCATAGGCCTGTTTTGAACTGTTTACATTCAACGCTCATCACTCCAAGTGTTTTCATTCTCTCGCAAGAACACATCAATTGGATACCATTCATTTGACTTCTCGCAAGGCTCCGCATTTAAATAGAGGTAAGCCAATTTCATACCTCTATTGTTTAT
Source organism: Trichonephila inaurata madagascariensis (assembly GCA_019973955.1). NCBI lineage: Eukaryota > Metazoa > Arthropoda > Arachnida > Araneae > Nephilidae > Trichonephila > Trichonephila inaurata. The sequence goes on from BMAV01012905.1 coordinate 212,707, forward strand.
TTCATTGCAAAAATTATATATCATTGTTTATTAACGCAAAAGTCAAAATGAATCCAATTGAAAAAATTAAAAATAAAAGAACGCCTATACGTTCGGCCCGTAACAAAATTAATTACGAAAATTCAAAATTACATTGAAAGTAACAGTGATGATGTAAATAATATCTTAGAATTACAAGATCAAATAATCGAAAAAGAACTCTCATTGAAGCAACTTAATGCAGAAATGGAAAATTTAATAGTAGACGCTTCTGAGTTCGATACTGAAATTAATGGATCCGAAGAATATTCGGAAAAAATTGTTAGCATAAAGTTTAAAATTAAATCGTACATCAAACGTCGTGAATGCAATTTAAATGTTCCAAATTCAACACAAGTATGGTCAGGTCAAAACCGACCACAATTATCAATAAAACTCCCAAAAATCCCCCTACCAATGTTTTCTGGAAAATATGAAGAATGGAGCAATTTTAAAAAAGACAATTTAACAAAATTATCTCAACAAATTCACAACTCTCCTCAGAGCAAAAATTGCATTATCTTAAAGCTGCATTAAAATCTGAAGCAAAGAATTTAGAGACTATTAGCGATTCATTTGAATCTTTATTTAAATCTTTAGAAGAACGCTACAATAATAAATGGCAACAGCTAATTTTCTACAACTTTAGATTTTCTGGTTGTCTAAAAAATTACAGACTTTCTTCCCGTTTCTCAAATAAACCTCAATAATTTAAAAATACCTCAGGAACTAGCAGATCCAAATTTTGGTGTACCAGGAAAAATCGATTTGCTAATTGGAGCAGAGACATTTTTTGACATAATTAAGGAAGGAATTATTCGCACATCAGACAACGCACTTGTATTTCGCAGCTCAGTTTTCGAATACATCGCAACCGGAACCACACATTCATACAAACAAAATCAATATTGTGGTTTCATATCAGAAATGCAAAACATTGATGATAATTTACAAAAGTTTTGGAAGATAGAAACAGTTAACGAAGGTCAAAAGCCATTAATCAAGGAAGAGGAATATTGTGAAAATCATTATCAAATGACTCACACACGCAATGAAGCTGGTCGATATGTAGTACAAATGCCAGTCAAAGACATACAAGGCTTAGGACACTCAAAAGGTTTAGCAATGAAGAGACTAGATCAGCTTTGAAGAAGATTATCTAAAGATAAACAAATGGAAAATTTATATAGGGAATTTATGCAACAATACTTAGACTTGGAGCATATGGAAAAAGTGGAAGAACATTTTGATGAAACATCCGCAAACAATATTTGTTATTATCTTCCACATAATGGAGTCATTCGGCCTGATAAAACAACTACTAAATTAAGAGTTGTTTTTAATGGTTTAGCTTCTTCTACTTCAGGTTTAAGCCTAAATGACCTGTTCTTGAAAGGTGAAGTGAAGGAAGACATTTTTGAAATCATGATACGATTTGCGCAAACACCAATATGCTTTTACAACCGACATCCAGATGATGTTCCGACAAATCCTCATTGATCCAGCTGAACGTGATCTTCTCAGAATTATGTGAAAAACAGGCGCGCTAATGAGGAACCAGTCATCTATAGATTGAAAACTGTCACGTATGGGACCACCAGTGCTCCCTTTTTAGCTATACGAACTCTCAAACAGTTAGCTATGGATGAAGCTTCTAGATTTCCCTTAGCTTCCAAAGTAGCTCTTCAAGACGTGTACATGGATGATGTAGTGTCGGGCGCACAAAATCTCGATACTGCTTGCCAATTACAATGCCATTTGCAAAATATGCTGGAAACATGTGGAATGAAATTACATAAATGGAATTACAATTCGAAGGAGCTTCTTAATTCGTCTACAGATCAAGAACACTCCTTTTCAACCAACGCAGAATCAGCCATAAAAACCTTAGGTGTTAGCTGGAAACCAACAGGAGACTATTTCATGTTCAAAGTCTCAATCTCTTCAACAATAACATCTTATACAAAACGAGATGTTTTAAGCGTCATAGCAAGACTTAAAGACCCTCTTGGACTAATAGGCCCTGTCATCAACAAAGCAAAAATCTTCCTACAAAAATTATGGCTTAGAAAATTGAATTGGGAAGAATTCTTACCGGATGCAATCGCACCAGAGTGGCTCAATTTTGTGTCATCTCTAAAAACCCTGAAGGAACTCAAAATAGATCGATATATTCTTACAGATTTCTACGTGAAGCTCATGCTTTTAGGATACTCAGATGCTTCGGAGGCAGCCACCGGAGCCGTAGTGTACATGCACTGTGTCAAAGAAGATGGTGCC
>BMAV01012905.1:220004-240861 GCA_019973955.1 Trichonephila inaurata madagascariensis
GAGAGAGAGAGAGAGAGAGAGAGAGCTTCATCATGAGGATTTTAATAACAATTTGACGAGGAATAGATGCACATACAGATCTCTTATAGAGAAGTAATGTAGTTGCATTTCCCCTCGCAGTAATTCAGGGGCCTCCGCTGGTGGCGCTAGCAGTATTTTCCTTAGCAGTGAAAAAGGAGGATAATCGGTTTAAAGATGAAGGAATGTGTGGTTGCGTGGAAGTAGCATAAATAAGCCTTCCGGAGAAAGAGTGCTACGATTTTTAAAATTTCGTAATAAAGCTTTCGTTATGTTCTGCATTTGTTTTAGATAATTCACTCTGTCAACGGACACTTAAGTATACACATTAATATTTTATCTTAGAAATCTCAGGAAATGTCTGCGGGCATACGGGAAAACTCAATCTCGTATATGACTAAAGTCTATTAGATTAAACAACGAAGTTGGATTATAATGCTGAAGTTGTACTGCATGCCTATTAGACGAGCGGTAGAGGGGTCGTGGGCGGGGCTTCAAGACATGGAACTTGGCTTCTGAGATGTTTTCTGGAGAACGGAGTTCAGCGAAGAGAGAGTCTTCCTATTGGCTGTTGAGAAGTGAGAATAAGGGGGGTCAGAGTGGCGTATTGTAACTTAACGTCCTGAAGGGGTGAAAAAATTTTTAGAAGTCGAAAAAGCAAATGGCACGTTTTTAAAGCGGTGACCCTCCGTCGAACCCTCTGCCCTTCACGGTGTTGCTACAGTTTAGAACCGAAGGGCGGTGGGCGCTTTGTGCACATCACCACACAATAGCATTTTATTCGAGAAACATTCTCTAAAATACCTCTCAAAAAGAATCTGTTAGTGGTAAACTGGAAGAAATGATTATCTCAATTTTTAATCAAGATTTTAAAGTATGAACCCAGAGGGCAATAAGTCAAGCTTTTTACTTTTTCCCGGGTTTATTAAATCAGCTTGCTATTTACTTCATCGTATGCTCAAAAGTATCATATTATGGTAAAGGGATAGGGACCAGCGAAGAGTGCTTGCACTATGTTTGAACATTGTCCTGCCATACGATCAAATAAGTTTGAACGTTTATTCGATCCCTTAAAATCACTATTTATACTAAAACGTCAACAAATAATCACCCTAAGTCCTTAAAGATTCCTTTCCATGCTTAAAAATGAAACCACACAAGGGTTAGGATTGTATGATTTTGAGGAATGTTGCCAAACTGAATTAGAAAACAAATTAAAGAGAGAGAGAGAAGAGAGGCGGACGGTGTTTCCGAATAACTTTTTTGCAGCCGCCAAGGTTAAGGTTTTGTTGCTCTCTACACCCTATAATTCGTTACATGGTATTGATAGTAATTCTAAAAAATTTGAGCTTTGTAATACAGCAGCAAAAAATCTAATATGTATAACTCCGGAAGTATTGTTACGCTTTAAACCAGATCTTCTTGAACAATGCATAAGACTACAGTTCTTTGCTCTGCTTTTGATTTCACGCTTAACGGAAATAATTCGTGAGATTGCTCGTTTATTCTGATAACCACAACGTTTTTAATTCCCAAATTATACATTAAAAATAAGCACATAGCACTTTTTAACAGATGGGTATAATTTTCATTAATGTTCTTTTGCCACACCTATGGGTAATTCTAACAAATTTAAGCAACGAAATCCTGCGAGACGACCACTAATAATCTTGCCTTTCTAAAAATCGTTCAGATTTCACATTTTAAAATAATAACATATTATAAAATCCATATCTGTAGCTGAATTATTTAGAATAGATAGTTGAATTCCAACCTTATTATTATATACACTGAGGGAAAAAAATCCCAACATTAAGAAAGACTTGTGTCAGATAAATGAAATTTCGATGGCGTGCATACACATCTGAAAGATGGAATCGATTGAAATTTTGCGCTTAAATGTGAGTCTAGTATCGCCACTCAGAACTTACAAATCAGAGTGTCTTTAATTGCGTGTTGTACAGTTTATGAACGTTATTTGTCAGGGAAATTTGACGTATTGAATTGATGTTAGCCAAAAAGACCTTTAAGATGAATAAACCATTATTAACAGATCACCGAGTTTGAACGAGGGTCGTGTATAAGGTCTACGTAAAAGTGGGTTTTCTTTCCGCGATATTGCAGAAAGGCTTAGCCAAAATGTATTCACTGTGCATAATTGTTCGGAGCAGTCGTCTAGAAGACAGGGTTTCGGGCGGCCACGTGACACTACTAAGAGAGAAGACCGCCGTATTCGGCGTATGACTGTGGAGCATCGTAGTGCATCTGCGGCAAAAATTCGAACTGCAGTTGGTACTAAAGCAACACAACGAACTGTTAGAAATAGGTTACTTCAAGGACAGCCCTGAGCCAGGCGCCCTACAGCGTATATTCCACTGACTCCAACCCATTTCCGTTTGCTATACCAATGGTGTCAAGCTAGAGCTCAATAGAGGGCGGAGTGGAGATCTATTGTGTTTTCTGAGGAAAGCAGTTTCTGCCTTGTTGCCAGTGATGGCCGTGTGTTGGTCAGAAGAAGGCCAGGGGAATGCCTGCAACCAAGCTGTCTGCTGCCTAGACACACTGGACCTACACTTGGAGTCATGGTGGGGGGAACAATTTCCTATGATTGCAGGAGCACTCTCGTGGTTATCCCAAACACACTGACTGCAAATTTGAACGTGAATCTGGGCAACCTATATTACTGCCATTCATGAACGGCATTCAAGGCGAAGTTTTCTAACAGGATAACGCTTGCCCTCACACCGCTGTTGAAAGGCAATGTTCTCTATTGAATGTTGACATACTACCTTGTCTTGCAAGATCACAAGATCTGTCTCCAATTGAAAACCTACGGGATGTCATTACACGACAACTCCAGCACAGCCAGCACTGACCATCCCAGTACTGACACAAGTACATCAAGCATGAAACTCTATTCCAAAAAGTCACATTCAGCTCCTGTATGACACAATGCATGCACGCTTGCATTCAAAATTCTGGAAGTTACGCCGGCTATTAATATAGAATTTCACATTTTAAATGCATTTACTTGAGCTTAAGTTAACCTGTGAACTGGGTGTGAAATATGTATGTGTAAGTGGGCGATCTTCACACGTTAGAAAAGACGATATTGACAAAAGGAAAAACCCAAACCCAACCATGCAAGAATTAGCAGATTACTTCACCGTAACCGAACAGCGGTGGAGAGATGGCTGGTTAACTTGGGTTTTACGAGAAAGTTGGATCATTGGGTTTTACATAACCTGACAGTTAAACAACGGGATGACCGAATCGTCACCTGTGTTTCCTTGCTTTCCCCGTACAAAAAAGACTCATTCTTGACACACGAATTGTAACAGGAGATGAGAAATGGGTTATTTACCGTAATGAAAATACCGTAGCTGTATGTCGCCCTTATTATCCGCCTGCATCGGCTTCGAAAGTTGAACTTCACCACAAGAAGTTGGTATTGAGTATGTGGTTGAGATATGCAGGGAATAATTCACTGAGAGGTCCTTCCAATCAACCAAGTCATCAACGTTGCCTTCTACTGTCTACAGTTAGACAGGCTGCATTCAAGTTTGGTAGCAACACTGCCAGATCCCATCAATAATAGCAGTGTTATTCTTCATCACGATAACGCCAGGCCACATGCTGTTGTCATCACTCGCGAAAAATAAATGGGCTTTGGAGGTTTTACCCCACCCTTCCTATTTTCCTGATTTGGCAACCACTTGCTATCATCTAATTCGTGTGTAGAACAATGCCTTCAGTCTGATTACCTTGATGCTGTGAAAACTGCCATCCAAGACTTTTTTGTCTCGAAACCGCTAGAATTTTTACCACCATGGGGTTTATCTCCTATCAGAAAGATGGGAAGATGTCATAAATAGCAACGGAGATTATGCAAAATCATAGGTAATTTTCATTTTGCGTTTATTTGTTGTTCTTTATGGGTAATAAAAACGGGTAGAACTTTTTTGCACTCACCCAATACATTGACATTGCAAGGCATTTAAATGCAAACAAAATCAAAAATACAAAACTCGAATAAAAGGGGAAGCACAGGTAAAATACATTAAAAATAAATTCAGTGAAAGATGTTTTTTGATTAATAATCTATTTTTTATACGACGACTAGAAGAGAACAAAAATGTAAACGGACAATAAAACAATAAGTGTATATATAATTTATGTATATTTTGATGAAGTATGTGATAAGTTTTAATATACCTGACAGTAAAAAATTTTCGAATTTTTTGTTATTTTTATAAGAACTTTTCTGACTTCATAGAATTATTAATAGATTAAAATAAATTGATTCTCTCTCTCTAACAGGAATTCTTGTGTTGTTGAAATGGATTTAATATATGAAAAACCACTCAATCAAGAATCATAAATATAATGGATTGTTGATGGAGCAATTTATCAAACCGGGTTCTGTGCTGTTTTCTTTTGAAGTACCAAACAACAACAAAATGAGTGCAGTCGTTTGCGAAAGAAGTTAGAGGAGTCATTTACTTCATTTTGCGTGCGAGTAATAATGGATTTTCGTTCAATAATATTCCGAGGCGGTATTTTTTCCTTATCAAAATTGAAACAATGATATATGTTTTAAAAAATTACAACGTAGTTTTATGTTACAAATATTGCCTTTTCCTTCCTGCCTAATTTTTTCAATTATCATTTAGGTTAAAAATTATTTCTAATTATTGACTAGTAAATGATTTTATTCTTTACTACAATAAAATAATCTGTTTGCTTTCAAAAATTTAAAAGATACATTTTCCATTTTTAAAACAGATTTGACACCTGATATATTAAAAAGTTTTTCGAGTCATTTCCTATAATCAATGTAATATTTAGATGCAGAATTTATTGCACTTTTGTTCATTATTTCTTCAAAAAGTTGCGGAAAAAAGTTTTTAAAAAAATGATTTACTACGTTTTTGAACTATAGTATCTGGTCGTGATAGGATAGCTTTAACTATGACCACAAATGGTGTGGTAGTTCTATAAATGTATATTGAATAGTTTGTGAGCAGACTTTAAGTTATGTTTAACTTATCTACTCAAGCAAAGAAAGCGGATTGAACATTAAAAATGATTTGTTTATTGAGCTATGCTTAATACGTCGTGCTCTATGGTTAATCTAAAAACATACTGAAAAAAATGTAAACAAAGAGGACTACTAGCGCCCTCTGCACATGTGGGTCGTAACAGTATCTATTGCAAATTTGTGATTAAATTTAAATTATTTTCTCATATTTAAGTTGTGAGTTCAGGACTACAAAATTTTATTTAAATTTCGAAAGTTATTTTATTGCAATTAACTGATCTAGTATATTAAACATTTCTACTTTAGAATGTCTAGAATTATTCAATTTAAGTTTGCTTATGAAACACAATTTAATAATTTCCAGAATAGTGAACGAAATAAATTTAGTATTTCATGTTGGACAAATGTAATTTCAAAAACCTCAAATGAGATGTATTTTACTTGATGCTTACTAATGCTTCTTTATTTATTGTATAATTTATTGCATAACTAGCCGTTATCTTATCGTGACCCTGCGGTCACTGGTGAAGTTTGAGACATCGAATAACCAGCCACTGTTATAAAAACAATATATCTGTTATTCTTCCAATTTATGAGTACTATCAAGAAATGTCCTAAACTGAAGGAGCAATCAATTTAATCACTATCTGAAGTTCCTAAGACAAATAATTATGTCACTTATCTACTTGTGATTCGGTGTAACAGCACTAGACAGGTTTCGCCCGGTATAACTGGATATGCCGGACTAAACATTCCTTTCAAGAACCTCAAGGACTTCAGATTGCAACTTTGCTAATTTAACTTTAATAGCAGCCTAACTCTAACACTCACTTCGCTAGAGTTTTAATAGCATTCAGGTTAACATAATTCACGGTTTCTCCAAGGAAAGCCATATTATAAACATATATCAGTTAAGAATTATTTTACTGCAGAGGATTAGCCATAAACGCGGATACAACCTGTCACAACCAGAACTTAGTAGCGGAACCGAACCAAAAACCGGACAAATCTTACTTTGGTCGGAACCGAAAAGAAAAAAAACGGTTTATTTCGGTTCGAAATATCTTCAGTCAATTTGTTACTGTAGGCAACATCAATGTTTTCTAATTTAATATCAGCCATATAATTATCATGACATGTACATTGCTTCTTCATTCCCTGTGTTGATGTTTACTAGTACTTTTCTGTTTCAGTTTCGCAAGAAACTAACTCTAAAAGATAGATTTAATTCAATTGAATAAACTGGATGACTTTTTAAGAAAGTAATCAGACTGAGTTATATTTTGCGCATCTCAGCATGCGATCATTCAAACATGTTTATATAGAGCAGTGCATCTCAATCTTTTTATCACCACGGATTGGTCAACGTTTGATAATTTTACCGCGCACCGCTGAAAGGGGGGGGGGAGGAGGATGTTGATTGTGTACATTTAGATTCTTTTAAAATAATATTTTTAAATTAACTTTATTTAAATATTCCATCAGAACAAAATATAGTTACACTAAAAAATTAATACAAAGTGATTTCCATGAAAAGTCACACACAAACCAGAGAGAAATACACTACATTAAATAAAATAGAAATAATTGACGTTCCTTAGGCAACCTGGTACCATTTGATTCATGGATTGAAGGCAAGGTACCACTGATATAGACTGTTTAGACAGACAAACCAGCTGCTCAGCAGAAGTATCCAGGGCGGAACCCCTCTAACAAAGAAAGCGATTGTAATGTCCATGTAATAAATACGTGTCTCTATCTAATTGGTCAAGAGATGTAAAATGGCAAGTGATAGTTGGTATTAAATTCATGGAGAGTAAGTACATTGGTCGACTTGAAGTAAATATTAAAGTAAAGAGTAAATTAAAAATCATGTGTAAACTCTCGATTGGACTCTATTCTTTTGTGCTCACCACACTCAGTTGAACCCTAGGCAGCTACCTTTCTCGCCAAGTCTTCATAAGGTTCTGTATAACAATGGATAACAATGTGCCAATGCTCGTCGTTCTCTGCTCGTATCGTACATCCCTGTAAATAATATCAATTAAAAAAATATATAATTTTCTAAATTTTGATAGAATTATACTTTTTGTTTATGGTAGAATTATATTTTGAGTTCAAGTTGGATAATACATAAAATGAAATTATTCAATCCGAATTGAACCGACAACCGTTATTTTTGGCGGAACGAAAACCGGAACTGTGAACCGATATATATATATATATATAGTTCAAACGGAACGAAAAAAATTATGGTTCGAAGCCCTGGTTACAATATTACAAATTAAGGATTAACCACAAATGGATCAGAACAAGACTAACAAGAATTACTAAGAATTTCCACATTTTGTGAAAGGGTTTTCGTTTTTAACAACAGTTTTCCTTTTTCTTATGTATTGTATAAAATTAGCGTGTAATACATTATTAAAAATGGAAAAATGAATTTTTTTTGTATGTGATACTGTATGATTTACTTGAGATTAACAGAGGGGGTTCATTTTCTATCTGTTAGCTAAGTATGAATTCTGCTACTAAAATTAATGTTTTTCTTATGTTGTTGTTGTGTCCTTCTCTTAGGGAAGGAATGAAAGTTGTCTGAGCCACAGAGACAGGCTGGACTTCTTTATACGATAGATGGTGACACCACCTATCTCTACCTCCATAATTTTGGACCCACTGATTTAACGAGCATGTACTCAGAGGGTATTTGGTGGCATCAAGCATCGAACCCAGACTTTCTGGTCTGGAGTCCGACGCTCTAACCACTAGGCTACCCACGGGCCCCTTGGCTTATGTGTGTGTATATATATATATATATATCTATATATATATATACTTCTTTAAGCGCAAAAATTTTATATAATTTCATGATGCAGACCCTTATACACTAAAATAAATTTATTTATCATTAAAATAATGTCTAGTGCGCTGATGGGAAGTTTTTAATGAATTTCATATATTAATAAAATACAATTAAATGAAATATTCTAATATAAAAACAGCCAAACAGTGCATTTAAGTTTCAGTGCATGCTAAATATCAAATGAATTAGAGCTCTCGTTCATAAAATGCTTATCCAGCCACTAATAAGACTAAAAAAATTGCAAAACATTCAATCTTGGTTGTTTGAAATCAATCAATTTCCATTCACTTTCTGTTACCTCTTTAAAATTAAGAAACGAACGCAAAATTACATTTAACTTCTGGAATTCAGAGTCCGTTTGCACTCTACTGGTCATCGTTTGGCACGAATGGCATGAGCACCCCTCTTTTGAAGAGCGAGAGAAAGTTCCATCCTTTTTGCGAATGCATCATCTATATAGTTGAAGTTTCAAACTCCTGTGTTCATTTCTGGGAAAATAAATATATTCTATTTCATTTCTATCGTTTGATTACGACTCTTGTCAAATGCTTAGAAATGAATGTCATCGGAATGTAAGTACTTGCTCTATTAGTATTTGCAATTGGGTCTAGTGGAAATATGATCGGGAAGTGTTTCAAAATAATTTAACCTTGTGTATCTACCTACGCGATACTTATAAGTACCACTCCATTTAAAATTTCAAAGAATAACCATTTTTACGAATACTCTGACGATACTTAGCAGGAATATTCCTTTAAATCCATTCTTCCAAGATATATGGCAGCGCGGGTTCTATGATGAGTATTTTGAGGGGAAGGCGAATAATTTTATAACAGAAATTGCGTTTTCAGCGGATTGCGAAGGTTGTCATTTTTGTTCCGAAAAAATAGTTAATGTCAAAAGGTAAGTGTCTTTTTTTTTGTATGTTAATGAAAACCTTAGCAAACGATTTGACTATTTATTTTAAATAAACAGAGTATATAATAAATTTTACATTTGAATATTTTTAATTAATTAATTAGCTCTAACGGATTAAATTTCCCAAAGTTGAGTATTTTATTTACATATATTCCTTAATTTTCAATGTTGTTATTAAAAAAAACATATTGCATGAAAAAAAAACTGCAGTAGATAAAGAGTTAAGGTTAAATTAGGTTTTTACGTCTTTTGAAAAGTCGCTTCAAACCTTAGTATATTAAAAGACCCTTCATGTATAGAAAATAAAGTAAGTAAAATGATGTCATGCCCCAAGGTCTTCGCATTGTCATAGTGTAGCTTTTGGAGAGAGTGGTACCATCCAGGGGTCACTTGAACATGTTGGAAATAAAAACATTCAACCTGCTTTTACTTCAATTTTCTATCTGGCCTGGAATTTTCGTTAGGCGAAATGTAGGCAAATCGTGATGCTATTTAATCATACTGCTATCGAACGTGCCACATCTAATATACATAAAGCTTTGTATTAAGTTCAACAACTTTTAATGTTCCTTTTCTAACTTTCTATTCGAAGAAAAGAGAAACTTTACTTTTCCTGAAGTCATTACAGCTCATTTAGTTCCTAGCACACACTGACGAATGCTTAAAATATCGGCTAAGAATTTGCGTCATTATATTCAAAATTCATCGTTCTACTTTGCATACGTAAGTGTGCATAGCAACTAAAATTACAGGACACTCGTATTAAAAATAAATTATATAGTTTAGTAAAACTAAAAAACATCCTTTTATAATTAATCGAACTAAGTTGTAAATTACGCTTTTAGTCTCCAATCCTGGAATTAGTCACCAAATCTGAAAAAGGTATCTGAAATCAGTCGCCGGATGCAGCTTTGGATCTGAATATGGGAAATCGTTAATCCTGATCAGGACAACGGAACAAAGTTATTAAATTATTGTATTGTCATTGGTCCTGGACAAGTGAGCAAATTTTTGACTTAATCTGACCATTTAAAGTGGGTAAAAATTAAGTTCAAAAATTCCGTTACATACAAATGAAGCTTTTAAAAGGGTATTAAAAAGATCCCCCGCCCCCCTTATCGTGATTTATATATAAAAAGAAATGCATAAAAACCAATCAAAAAGTATCTTAAGGAAAATCATTCTTTAAACAAAATGCACTGTTTAAAATTATTATTATAATTTGTAGACATTTATTCAAACTATTATGTTTTTTTTAATATTAAATAATCAATCAATCACTATTTCTATAGCGTGTTCAGTTTGCCAAAAATTTATTAAAATATTTTTTTGATTTTTATAATTTTTTTAATAATAAATTATATATATATATAATTTTAATATATTTTATTTATATTATTTTTAAAATATATTTTATAATAAATATATTTAAAATATTTTAAATATATTTTTAAGGTGACACATTATCTTAATATGCCCTCAAAAATTGTATGATATTTTTAAAGAAATTATTATCTTTTCAAATCAATATATGTATTAAGGTATCCGATTACGTTCGGAACCGTGATTTTGCAAAAGCGTATAAATGGACAATATTTATGATATTTAGTGTCACTTAGATTTGAAAATGCATATAAAATTGTTTTAAGAATATCATAACAATAAAATAATTATTTTAGTACAATATTTTGACAAAAAAAAATGAACACAGACTGACCCATTTTCAAAACTTTCACCTTTTATGAAAAATGCTTCTATTATAAAATAATATTTTGCCTGTGTATAGCTCAGACCTCTGTACAGAGGCTGAACTACAATTTTGGAAATATATTACTTAGAAGTGGATTTATCCACATTTTACTATAACAGAGGGTAGAAATTTTAAGAAAAAAAAGCCGATAATTATTTCAACTGATAATAACTCTGAAAATAATGTGAATATTTCTAAAAACCTAGTGCAGGCTCTCTGGAGAAGGCTTTACTTTATATAAGCACACACACACACACAATATTATTATTATAAAATAATTTTTTAAAAAAAAAGAACGTTTTGAAGATTATTCTAAATTAATTTTTTGCCAAAATATTGTATTTAAATAACTTTTTTTGTCATAATGTCTTTAAAACAATTTTATACAAGTATTCTAATCTAAGTGACACTAAACATTATGAAAATTATTCATTTATGCGCTTTTTAAAATGACGGTTCCGAACGTAGTCGGTTACCTTAAAATACTAAAAGAAGTTTTTTTTTTCATATATATTTTTATAAAACACTTATCGCGCGTGACGTTTAAATTTAAGCAGAATATGTTGTTGTTCAGTTGCTTAAGGTATCCGACTAGGTTTGGAGACCATTTTTTCAAAAATTAATTTTTTTGTGGAATTTTACTGTTTTGAAGAACATAAATAGGCTTACAGAGTCATTATTATTAAATAAATAACGTGTACCAACCTTTGGTTTTGAAAAAAAATATTTTTTTTATAAAATTTTAGCAAAAGTTTCGAAGTTAAGAAAAACACCATAAATAAAAATATTTTGGGCATAATGCCATTTTAATTTCATTAAAATATATCTTGATACATTTGAAGTGTCTCAAACCGCAGAATTAAAAATATTCTAAGAAATAAATATTTTATAAGCATTTAAATTTGATGTTAATGATTTTTCGTTAAAGTTACTGGATGTTCTAAGCTGAAAATTGCTGTAAAATGTGATTAAATGTAACCATCTTAAAACCTTTGGTGTGTTACACTCTAAAGGGTTCATAACATATAAGTTATAAATTTAATTAAATTTGATTGGATTGTTTTAGAGATACCTGGTTTTTTGGCCACAAATTATTGTAAAAATGTCATTCTTTAAAAAATATTTAAAAAAAATATTCTTACAAGTAACATAAAGCAAATGCTATAAAAACAATTTAAAGACTCTCTAGTTTTATATATTATTTCTTCTTCCTAAATATTTGTCTTTCTTTTTTTTTCTAATGGCCTTAACATCAAACACCTAAAAATCACCCTTTCAACCTAGTCAGATACACTAAGTACTCTCGTTAAAAAAAACCCGTATAAACGGATGCACTAAAGATATCTTCCCTGTTTAGGCTTTTATTTTATTAGTCTTTATTTTATGCTTCATCAAATTTGTTTCTTTGCTTTATATGACACTTTTTCGATACCATATTTTTAAATTCCTACTATTAGTTCACACTCTTCCTGTATGTTTGTTTATCTTGTCCAAATTTTCAATCGTTAATAAAATAGTTTTTTCTCATCCGCTCAAGTTCAAAAACATTTTTCTAAACTTGTAATGAATGACGCTTGATCTTAATACAGTTTTTTCAAATATTAATTCATTACTTAAATTTAATTTATTAATTATTGTTTAAGAGATATATTACTTTCGATATTATTTCTCTAGATGGCAGCACAATTGGATAAAACAGCTTTTGTTAAATGTGTGATGAAGCTTTAACTTAACCTGAATAATCATATTCTAGTTAGACGTCATCATTTCTTTTATATTGGTTTTAAAGATTAATTCTTGCCTATTTTTTTCCAACTTTTATTAGAAAATGTAATTACAAATTTAATGGGGCTAAAAAGTTTTCATGTTAATTTAAAACATGTTTTGCCCCTTAATATTGTGATTCTGTCATATGTATATACATGTTTATATTTATTGTGATTATTTAAAAAGTAGCTAAAATGAAATTTTTCTTTGTTAACCTAAGTAGGAATCGACTTAAGTTGTTTATATATTTATATATATATATATATATATTACTTCTTTAATTAGAATATATACCGTATTACACATAAATTTTCATCAATTCAAATTGTTAGAGTACGCTTTTTTTATAAGTAATGATTTAATTTTCTTCCAAATATGTGATATAGTAAAGTAAATTTAGAGAACTTTTTTTCTTTTTTATTTCTGAACTGAATTTTGACAAATAGAATTAATGAAAACATTTGCATGTAAACATTTTGAATTGTTAAAAAAAAAATGCAATTTTCACCAATACAGTGAAGCAAAGGGAAGGAAAAAAAAGTGTATTTATTCTCTTAAATTACTAATCTGTATTAAAATTTATCATGTGACACTTCAAAGCAAAGTTTAATTCAAAAATTTCTCGAATTTCAAAAAATAACCAATAAGAAATTAGTCTACATTTTCCATATATTAGTTTTAATTTTCTCATAAATCAACACATGAAAGATAATCCCGCAAATATTTAAATTACTTTTTCCAGAGATAAAAGAAAGGGGGAAAAAAGGAATTTAGTTTGCTGCTTTTAATTAATTTTAATGAAACATTTCTTTACGCTAAAATACACATCATGAATCTTTAGTTTATCCATTTTTAGAAAAAAAATATTCAATTAACTTAAAATAGGACAGCATCGTCCTTTTAATTGTTAAATATATGGTAATTCCCAATTTAATTTAAATTACGATGAAAAATAAATAAAACAAAAATTACATTACAATTATGATTGTTCGTGAAGTGGATGGCACAATTAATTTCTTTAAATATGTCAAGCATATTTAAAAATAATACATTTTTTAGAAATTAATTATTCCTTTCGCTTTGTGCTAGAATATTTAAGAAAAATTTTCTTCAATCTATATTTTCATTTATCAATGTTTATTTTTATTCCTTCAAAAATCTAAATAAAATAAACTGCACTGTATAGTTGTAGAAGAAATAAATTCCTTTTTTTTTTAATCTTTTCTTTTCCTTCGAGTTGATAAGGTTTGGCTTTTTTTTATCTATCGCCTTTTGGTAGCTTAATGGGAAAAAAATCCTCCAAACTTTCGAAAGATATTCGAAGAAATTAGTAAGGGATATAGAAAAGACACAGCGTAAAATAAACTGATGCTGATAATATATGTTTCTTTAGTAAAATAAATAATAATGTTTAAAAGAAAAAAGTATAAGTAAAACAATAATAATATATAAATTACACAAAAATTGTACCAATGATAAATTAATAATAATGCACTAATAATACAAGAAATTGTAATCAGTGCTAAAAATAAATTAATAGTAATGTATATAAATAATACCAAAAGCTGTGGAAATAATAAATATTAGACATTATGCAAATAGTAAATTGTTAATATTATCCAAATGATACATAAACTGAAACAACAAATATAAATAACAATAACACACACACAATAGTAATTATTTTTAAGATACATAATTCTTGAAAACATTGAATATGATGGTAATATGTAATAAAATTTTACCTTAATATTGTATTATAAAAAATATTTGTTTTTATTAGGTCACAAAAATAAATCAAATCATTAGGAATATAACACATTTGATCATTGATACCATTGAAATTTAAAAAAATTTATTCAATTTCCAATTAAATAATTATGAAAATATTAAATCTTAGAAACGATTTTTTATGCTGAACTCGAAGTTGGAGTGTCACAGGTTTGAGTCCTGATACCACTGAAGTAAGACCTGCCATGTAGAGGGGCTGATGCACGTTAAATCTGTCGGAGCTCGGTGTCCTCCCGTTGGTGTGGTAGTTAAGAGAGTGGTTGCCAGAGCTTAGTGACATCCTCGTCACTAGACTAAGGCTCAACAGCCCCTGTGTTGTTTTATAGTGTGACGTTAATATTACTTTCACTTCACTACCCGTTAAAAAATGCATAGATCTCAGATCTAAGCTCTAATATTTCCTATTTAGAAACGTTAATCTTTTACTATTCACTATTTCCACTGCTTTAAACATAAATTTTATCATAAACAACTCAATACGATGCCAGTTACAGCTCATAAATACTTTTATTTCCGATGTGTTTTGAAACTTAACAAAATCAGAAATCGGCATAACATCGAAGAACGGGAAAATTTATCCTCTCACAGCCCCCTGGAAAAAGCAAGATGCAATAAAAGGACTTTCGATGTCATTTCGAGAACGATTGTCGTGAGGGCCATAAAAAATAAAGGGATGGTCCATGGAGAAAAGTTGATAGTGATACCAACAATTCAGAGAGATCGTAACAGATTCCGGGTAACAACTGTGTCCCTCGAAATGTAATAGAAGTGGATTTAGGGGATTTGCAGCAAGGAGGGCCATTTCTTTGGGAGTGTCGTTTAAAACAAACTTTTGTCGCCTCCATCCATGTCTTTATTATCGATGGTTGTTGGAGTTTTATTGCATTGCGTAGGTGACATCGTGGACCTGAGATACAAATTTGTGAATAACAGCCGTAATAAAAGAAACAAATGTTTAGAGTATAAAGATGAGAGTCAACTAACACAGTGCTTCTCAAACTTTCAGTATTTGCGACCAAATATTCAAATTTAATTTTTATCGCCCCTCCCATACAATAACAATGCATTAAATTCAATGATACTTTATTTTGACACTAAACCTACAATTTGACTTCAACCTCCTAAGTGCTGCCAGCGTAATTAAACGTCTCACTCAGCCAGTGTATTAATTACCCCCGGACGTATATATACGTCTTTCCGAAATATGATCTTTTCTGTGAACTGCTATCCGTAAAATAATTTCGAAGGCTTTGGAATGCAATACAATTACCTGGACAGTGTTTGCAAAGGATTTACTTGTTTCAGAGGACTTTAATATTTATTCCTTTACAACCCCCAATACACCACACACGCTTGTCTAGGTGTTAAACGGTGCTATTGGGGAATGAATCGCGTAATTTTTAATCGGCATTGAAATAATTAATTATAAACGGGACGAATCATCAGGATAAGTTTTATATGCAAAAATAAATTTTATATATGAAGAGCCCATGGGTTACTGGTAATTATTAAACGTTCTTAACTTAGTATTGTTAAATTAACTATAAAATGCATTGAGCAGCACTGATACATGAATGTATTTTGCTTGTTTACTTTCAGAAAATTAATAATTTTTTTAAAAATAATCTTTTGCTTTCGAATTTTCAATATGCTCGCGACCCCCTTGCGGGGTTATGACGCCCCCTTAGGGGGGCGCGCCCCACAGTTTGAGAAACACTGAACACGAACTTTCACTTTTAAATAAGAGTTTCAAAATAAATTATAGTTTAAAAAAACTAAAAAACAACCTTTTATAAATAATCGAACTAAGTTGTAATTTAATCTTTTAGCCTTCAAATCTGGAAATGGGATTTGAAATAATTCGCCAGATGCAGGAAGGGACCTGAAAATTGGAAATCGTTACTCCTGATTAGGACAATGGAACAGAGTTATTAAATTATTGTATTGTCATCGGTCCTGGATAAGTGAGCAAAATTTCAAATTAATCTGAACTTTAAAGTGGGGAACATTGAGTTCAAAGATTCCGTTACATACAAGTGAAGCTTATAAAAGGGTGTTAAAATAGGAGAATTTAATTGGTTTTTTAACAAACATTTTTAAGTAGTTTTCAAATTTTAGATTAATTTTATGTATTATATGAATTTTTATCAGGTTCAAACAAATATATGGAATAATTATAATTCAAAATAATCAAATATCGGAATTATATTTAAAAAAATATATAAAAATTAAATGATCTTAATGGCGGGAACAGTTTCCTGTACTTTATTTAAAAGAAGGCATTGAAAAGTTAAGCAAACACAAAATATGTTTTTAATAAAATGTATATAAAAATCACAAAAAAAAAGGAAATTTTTTTCAACTAGTGTTCATTTTGGGTTTGTTTTAGTACATGTCAGTGAATTTATACATCTGTATTCTAAAAATAAAATCTTAGTCTTCATTTTTCTTAATGAATTGTTTAATCATTTTAGATAAATACATCCATTTGGACATGAAACAGTGTGTGTGTGAGAGAGAGAGAGAGAGAAAGAGAACTTCTTTCATAATTCATTCAAAACTTGAATGTTAGTTTTAATTGTGATCGAAAGTTCCTCCTTTTTTCACCAATAAAAGCAAAGGTAGGCATAGAAAAATTATATTTTGTCAAAATATTTGTACGCTACATGTGGAAGTTATAAGAAAAATTACATTTGAACTACAGTAGTTACTTTTAAACAATTGAATAAACTTAATTGCGAAGTAATCAAAACGATATCTTACCAATATATTTCCCAGCCTTTTCAGAAATAAGGACATACTGTCTGTGTTGATCAACAAAAGAACTACATTTCTAATAATTTGCAAACTAAGAGCAAATAGAAGCTTCAATGTTGAAATATTCCTTTCTGTTCCATTGGATCCAATCTTATTTAGATAACAAATAGTACAAATCAACAAGATTCATCTAATCTTCCACAAGGCATATCTTTGTATACCTAAACAAACAAATTTCGCTATTTAGTCACCAGATGGTTCTGGCAGATATTTTACTCAATCGACAAAATTTCGAGGTTTGCAGCTATTGAAAAATGAGATTTCTAATATACGCAATTTATTGACAAAGTAAATATTTATTGCACGTGAGAGTTTTGACAAATTCAGCAAAAAGTGGACTTAACCACAGTTAAGGAATGTTATTAGGCTAGGAGATGGTTTAACTAGATTACTACATTCTCTTATAATATCGAGAATAATGTCGGATTAATATTTAAACTAAGCAACGCAAAATTTAATTTAAAGCTGGAAGGTGTACCTCAATTTTTCATTAATGCCATCGCTAATTAAATATAATTTAATGTTTATAATGATTTAAGAAAAATATCACAGTTATGTGAAGTTGACTAGGATGACTGCCTTAAAAACACTCAATTTGTCGAAAATTGTGTGTGACAAAAATGTTTTACATCTTAATTTTGTTTGACGTTTTATATGTGTAAGGTTTATAAAAGTACTATTTTTTTTGTTATGATTTTTTTGTTTAACAGTGCAAGAATTAAAATTTTTTCAGTAAAAGTAGATGTTATTTTCATTCTACTGGATGATCAATGGCCTGGCATTTGGTAATTAAAAAATAAAATTTTTATTCAACTTGTTCCGAATTTAAAACGCATTTTTTTTATTTTATTTTATTTACTTATTCTTTTTTTTTTTTTTTTTTTTTTTTTAAATTTGAAATGGAGACAGAGTTTTGCTAGAAAATTTAGAAAGCTAAATAATTGAGTTTTTGTGTGGGTATATGTTTTGTGCAATATATTTTAGCTTTTTGACACGTTTTTTTTAAAGAAAATCACTGTATTATTACAAATTTTTTATATAAATAAAACAAATGCGATTTCATGTAATGACTAAGATAAAACGTTCTGTTTTAGGTAAAAGTTTCTTCTTTCAAAAGTGAATAGTAATGTAACTTATAAATGTTCAAAAATTAAAAATTCGTCCATGAGCCTTTTGTTTAGAATGAGAATGGGTAAAATTATTTTTCATAAATTTTCAGCAGTTTCTTCTCATTTCGATATTAAAAAGAGATTTTTCTTTACAGTTTTAGCCTTTTTTTTCTCCTATAACTTGCTAAGCAAATCTTAAGAAGCCACAAATCATCCTTTAAGTCATATCAGGTATTTTATCATATACTTGTACAAACATACCTAATTGATTTAATAGAGCTACAATGTTCAACATTGCTGTGGGCACTGAATATTCTTAAAAGTAGAGCAGTGCTTCTCAGACTTTCAATATTTGCGACCCAATTTTCAGTCATAATTTTCTGCGCGCCATCCAAACATTAACAACGTATTGAATTCAATAATAATGTACTTTGGCGTAAATCTATAATATGTGAATTTAATTACAAACCCTACAAATTATATCAAGATAAGTATTAAATTTTGCTTATAATTTTATATATGGCAAGCCTATGGGGTCACTGATAATTGTTAAATTAATTATCAAATGCAGTGTGCAGTACTGATACATTTATTGATATATTATCAGACAATGATACGTGGACCCCAAGATTCAAGGGCCCCATCATGTGCAATATTCTGACACTTTCAAATAAGTGTCTTTTATTTCTTTTCCAAAAAAAGCCCCCAACTCCCAGGAATTTTGATACAGGGCCCATCCAGAACTGGCTACGCTACTGTATATTATATTAGTGTAAATCTACATTTTATTTTTTATTATGTTAAAATGTATTTTGTTTTGCTTCCTTTCAGTAAATTAATAATGTTTTTAAATGTTTGATTTTCGATATGTTCTCGTCCCCTGGTTGGGTTATCACGCCCTCCTAGGGGGCGTGCCCCACAGTTTGAGAAACGCTTATGTAAAGCATTAGGAAATGTAACAGTTGTGATAAGAGTTTCATTAGCAATTTCTGCAACAGAATCTCTAATAATTGGCTCCGNGGCCGTTAAGGGATTAATTATAAACCGTACAAATTATAAAATTAAGTGTTATTTTTTGTATAACAATCCCATGGGGCCACTGGTAATTATTAAACTTGTTCTTAATTTAGTATTGTGAAATTAATTATAAAATACATTGTGTATCACTGATACATTTATAAGTATAATATATCAATGTAAATGTGTATTTTATTTTTTATTATGTCAGAATGTATTTTGTTTGCTTACTTTCAGTAAATTATTTTTTAAATAATCTTTTGTTTTTACTTTTCGATATGCTTGCACCTCCCATGGGGCCGCGCCCCACAGTTTGAGAAACGCTGATTTAACCACTTCCCACAGTTTTTCCCGAACACCGCTCGGGCATTTGAATGGCACTTCCCTGATTTGTCCGAGCGGGGCTCGGGTAACAGTTTTTTCTACTCTAATCCTCTGATTTGCACATATTTTTTGCTCGTTTAGTGTGCAATGTTTCTGACAGGTGTCTCGAATAGTCGAGTAAAAAGTTAGGATTACAAACAAATGTCTAAACCGGTTTCAAGGTTAGATTTTACTGCATTTCTTTAAACTGGATGGGCAGGGAATTTTCTTTTTACTAGATCGGTGTACCGTAAGCTACGAGAAATTTATTTTGCAAGTATCTAATATAGATATATTAACAAAGATTCGATTTCTACATTATGTCTCAAATTTTTACTTGTAGCTTTCTTTCTCATCACCAATATTTAATTTTCTTCTTTTTACATTGAAATAGGAATAAAAGTGTCTGCCATTATGCAAAAAATTGTTATTTTGGAATAAAATAGTATGCTTCTTAGAAATAGTACCCCAAGAGTAATTGCAAAAGGAGTGCATGAAAACGAAGAAAACTAAGACTATACTACGCTGCAGTAATCC
The DNA here is from genome assembly GCA_019973955.1 of Trichonephila inaurata madagascariensis. Classification (NCBI taxonomy): domain Eukaryota; kingdom Metazoa; phylum Arthropoda; class Arachnida; order Araneae; family Nephilidae; genus Trichonephila; species Trichonephila inaurata. The sequence continues at coordinate 239,996 of BMAV01012905.1, forward strand.
ATTTTACAATATTATTCTCTTAACCCAGAGATTTTTGAGGTGATAACATCTTTAGGCTGCGTAACGTCGCATCGGCTCCATTTGGCAATTGTGTTCGTGTCGGCGACGTCCGCTTAGTTTTGAATGAATTTTTTTTTTAAGTAAAAATTTCATGTGCACTTTCTCCTCTATGAAATTTTATCTTCTTCACTTAAATATTACTGTCATGTAGCCCACTTCTACTCAACTTCAGTGAGTGAACGAGGGATGAAGAAAGCAAGAGAAAACGACTTTTTTAAAAAAAAGATTATTTGAGATAGTTACCAAACACTAGAGATTTATGCGCTACTTTTTTGTTGTTATTTATGATTTTTTGTAAAAGTAAATCGCAAAGATTTAAATCATTTTGATGGAAAGATCAGACTAGTTTACCGCATTTTTTTTAATTATAATTTTCAATGGGGCTGTTGATTGATATTTTTACCATTGAAGACCTAGTACATTCCTCGGGAGTTGGTGTCATTTTTAATGCTATCACATATAGGTATATACCTATCACCACAATGTAATTTTGACGTTCAGTTCCTCCCCAGAGGGAGGCACCTGAGCTCTAACGATGCGAAATTGTACTAAGAATTCAATTTTGACGAGAGCACCGAAACCAAATTGGCATTCAAGGGATCTTTTGTATGCCGCATGATCTTACAATATGAAAGCTGTCGATTTTTAAACCGCATATTAAGATTTATAATGTAATAATTTCCTCTTTTTAATGTATAATATTCTTAAAAAAGTGAACATTCAATAAATTAGTAATAATGGATTTTATATATAAATATTCTTCTCTTGAAAAAATTTACCATATATGCTAAATTCTAAAAATTCAC
>BMAV01012906.1:0-12790 GCA_019973955.1 Trichonephila inaurata madagascariensis
TGAAATTTCCCCCTTTTTTCCTTTTTTTCTTCAACCAGTGTATTTTGAATTTTCAACGATTTCTGATCAAAATCTAATACGATTTTTGACGTTTTTAGAAATCATACCCAGAATACATGGGATTCAAATCTTTCAGCACATGAAATGCCCAATTTCTTTCAATTGTCTGATGTGAATTTTAACTACAATCCCCATTTTTTGGCTTTTCCCACCCTGTGCTGTTATTCCCTGCTCGCGATTTTTTTTTTTTTGTTTATGAAAAATATTTTCTATATACTTCTTCCGATATAAAAGATTTATCTGCTCCGGTGTCCCTAGGCTTTCAAAAATGTGTTATTTAATAAAATAGGCACGTGTGGAAGTTCTACAGGTGCTATACATATTGGAAAAAGTCTAATTGTCTCTCTTGTCGACCCCCTTTTGAGGTTGATCATTAACCTTCACAATATTTAATCGTCCCCTTTGCGTCCTATCCCCGATTAAAATTATCACTAACCCTTATTTCTACGGCCCCCTTTAAAAAATTATCATTTCGCTCATTTCGAAATGGGGCCCCCCCTTTGCTGAATCTTTGATCATTATTATTAAATCTATTCCTCTCAAACCCCTTTTATTTTTTTGACGGCTATTCTCTAAAACTCACTTTATTTGGTCTACTCCTTTTTTCCCAAATTTCCCCTCCAGTTTCTACCATTAGTTCAAAATTAGGCATCCTATTGCATTTTGACCTAGTCTTTCTACATTAGGGTTCTGAAACCCCCTTTGAAATTTTTGGAAAATATCTTTTTTCGAAAGCCAGGACTTTAAAAGTTGTATTTTTTTGTGGATTTCTTTCCACGTAGTCCTGTACCTTTTTCGAGTCGAACTAAAATATGATCCACTAAGTCTGGGGACATTCCTAATGCTAAACTTCTTTTATTTTAATAATCTATATAAAAAAACGCGCCTCCATTTCTTCCCCTGTTGTGTGCAAAAACCCGATTAGTTCTTTTTTTTTTGATCGGGGAAAAAAGCCTTCCAATTCAGTTTTTTGAGTGCGCAAAACGTGCATTTGTACAACAACAACCAAATATCGAATACCAATCTTAGCCCTTTCCCCCAGATGATTTTTTTAAAGACAGACGTTACTTGGGATTTAAAGTAACTAAAATTTTATTGTCGATCACTAAAGAATCCAACTTTCTCCGCCCCTAAAAAAGTACATTTCAGGTAGAATTGTATTTCCCCCTACATTCCTAACCCAGAATTAACTACGTTCGGCCTTGAGACATTCCCATGGATGACCATGTCTTCCCCGGCTGTAGAGGTGTGGGTTATAAAAATGAAGAGACATAATTTTAATACAACTTTTTTTAAAGCAACTTATATTACAATTCTAATTTGACAATTTTAAATTAAAGGAGGTGAATTAAATATATTTAATTTTAGATACCCAAATTTGGTTCTATCCCAATTATCCAAATAACCCGTTTTCAAAAAACTTATATCTAAATTTCCTTTCAGTCCTGGTTCCTTTACCAGATAATGGTATCTATAAACCCCTATTAACGAAGGTTCCAACTTTTTTTCCTAGGCTTCTATTTTTAAAAATATCGGACTTTAATTTTTGATGAGCAAATTTCGCACTGCTTTATGCTTTGATCAGAAGTTTCCCCCACTACAACCTCTGAGCTGCTACCTTATTTTATCGCTATATCTGGGGTTTTCCCCCCTTTCCTTTTTTAGTATATCTATTTTCATATTCGATCCGTTTTTTTTTGGTATTGGGTTAAAGGTTTTTCCCTTAATCTGGGCGTCAAAGAACATGGGTTTGTTAATGAAAGAGGGGGATCCGTACAAACATGTAGGGGTTTTATATTACAAATTCTCGATACACCACCCCTTTTGGGAAAATTTCCCCCCCGGTAAAAAAATTTAATGGGGAGATCGGTGACGGCGCCAAAAAATTTAAACCCCCCCACGTCCGATTATTAATCCAGCCAATTACACACAGGATCAAAACATGCGCTGTGACCTCACATCATGCATCAACATTCATTCATCACTATCCATCATCATTTACCTTTTTTTTTATTTGGATCGTGGGGTACGATTTGGGGATTTTTTTTAATTTCCAAAGAGGGTCTGCCTGTCCTGAGTTTGGGTGCTATTTTTGGGACACCCTGTATTTATAACTAAGATACTAACACTACAGTACTTTTATAGTATTGCCAGTAATTTAACAATAAATGTGTTATATTTATAAATAAAATAATAGCACAACATTGCATTTATTTTTCTCCTGTAAATTATTGCTATCATTCTAAGGAAACGACAAAAATGTGATAATTTCGATTACTATTTCAAAAATTTTCTTTCTTTATAAATTATAGAAAATTGAAATACAAACATCCCAACAAAGGCACACTGACATGCCTTTCCGCTGATATAATGAAACTGACGGAAAAGTTAATGCAATCTATTCTGATTTTCAACTTAAATATTTCGCAATTACTTAAGGTAAATCAACCACCAGTTCAATATAATGTGAATAATTTTGTTGAGAGTGAAATGTTTTTCACTACAAAGCTAGCTTTCATCCTAGATTTGATTTGATTGTAATTTACGCCGCTCTCTGTGAGCAACATGAAGGCTATTGGCAACAGACTTCATTATTCTGAACCGAAGAAGAGAAACCTGAGCTCGCATTTCACTGTTCAAACTTTCGTTCCATGCCAATTGGACGTCTTCGAGCCTTGACAGATTTAATATGCATCAGGCCTTTTAGGCTGTTTTCGCCATATGCACAAGAACGTGAACTTAAGTTATCCGACTACGTTCGGAAACGTGATTATGCAAAAGCGTATAAATGGATAATATTTATGATATTAGTGTCACTTAGATTAGAATACGTGTATAAAATTGTTTTAAGAATAGTATTACAATAAAAAATTATTTAAGTACAATATTTTGACAAAAAATTAACACAGAATGACGATTTTTCAAAATATTCTTTTTTTGAAAAATGCTTCTATTATAATAATATTTTGCCTGTATATAGCTCAGACCTCTATACAGAGGCTTAACTAGAATTTTTGAAATAAATAACTTAGAAGTGGGTTTATCCATGTTTTACGACAACAGAGGGGAGAAATTTTAAGAAAAAAAAAACGCCGATAGTTATTTCAATGAATTGTAACTGTGAAATAAATGAGAATTTTTCAAAAATCATAGTTCAGACTCTCTGGAGAAGCCTTTGCTTTATATATGCACACACACACACAAAATATTATTATTTTAGAAGCATTTTTTATAAATAGAGAACATTTTGAAAAAAGGTTATTCTAAGTTAATTTTTTGCCAAAATATTGTATTTAAATAATTTTTTTAGTCACAATGTCCTTAAAACAATTTTATACATGTATTCTAATCTAAGTGACACTAAATATCATGAAAATTATCCATTTATGCGCTTTTTTAAAATCACGATTCCGAACGTAGTCGGATAGCTTAACGTGGAGCACATCTTCGGACAGAAAAGTGCCTCAATTTTTTATAGAAATTTGCGACATTGTAACTCATGCATTTGTTTATAGCATAGTGTTTTTAAAATTTCAAAATATTTCATAAATAATTAGTTTTTCCTTTTAACATGTAAAGGGATATCATTTAGCATTATGGTACAGGAGAAAAAATGCGAAATACATTTTACAAAAGAAAAAATGTGTCAACTGGCACAAAAATGAGCAGTATGATAAAATAAGTGATTCTCTACAGCAGCGATACTCAACCTGCGGCCCACTGGCCTTTTTTAAGTGGCCCGGTCGTGGCCCATTGCACTAAGAAATTCAATTATTGGAGAACAATGTACAAAAAATTTAACAGGAAATTCTATCAATCAAGCAATGAAATGTATCAATTTTGCTATCAATTGTTTTTTTATAATATTAGAATGTAAGCAAGAGGCTTGGTCATAGATGAAAGAGAATAGAAATTATCCCATAACACAGTAAAAATGCTTAAAAATAAATATTTTTGTTTGTGTGTTCGATAGAAAAGAGTTAATATAGTATTAAAATAAAAGCTAAAAAAGGAGTTTTATAATATTTTGATCAATTTTGTTTGTAAATGTTGCTTTGGTCTTATAGTCCGCTTTTTTCACTATCCGCATGTTGCGGCCCGCATAAAATACCTGTGTCATGCGTATGCGGCCCACGTGAAATACCTGTCACGTGCATGCGGCCCGGCGGGAAAAAAGGTTGAGTACCCCTGCTCTACAAGATTATAATATTAATGTTTGTGTGAGTACTTTTGTATCTGAAAAAATATTCCAAATTTGGGTCCTATTCATTAACATTAGCCGAAAACAGCCTTAACACGGCGGTATTCAGTGGACTAGGTTTCGAATAGACGACTCAATAACAACGGCCACTGCTTCGTGACCGTGACCACACAGGATACTGTGGTCACCTTTTATCATAGAACAACAGAATGAAAAAAATTACGATGTGGGTGTTTATATTAATGTCGCACTGCAAAACAACACGGAAGCAACTGACAAAGGACCTAGTTATTTTAAATCTTGGTCAAGTGAAGAAGACGACATCTGAGTTTGCATCCCCTCCTTAAACTATCACACTTCTCCAACTTGAGGACTTTGAGCCTCGATGGATTTAAAATGCATCAGCCTCTCCTCAAGGTGAGTCTCCATTTGCACTAGGGCTTGAATTCATGATACATCAGCCACGAGTTCGTGAACATTACCGGGAGTGGTATAGGTATCGGATCGTGGCTTGCCTTTTCACGAGTTCGAGCCCGGTACCACTAAAGACCCGCCGTGTAGGGCAGCGATGCACGTTAAATCAGTCGAGAGCTGAAACGTCCTCCCGTTGGTGTGGCGTGGTAGTTCGGAGAGGGGGGTGCCAGCTCAGGTGTCGTCCACGTCACTTGACCATGGTTCAAAATTACGTGGTTCGTCGCCAAAAGCCCTCGTGTAGCTGAACAGTGCGACGTTAATATTCAATCAATCGTGAACATTACCACTAAGCGACCAGGACCTCACAAAAAATTAAGAAAATCACTTAGAACAGGTATCATTGTCGATTCATCTAAACCAGCGATACTCAATCTGTGGTCCGCGGAGCCTTTTAAGTGGCCCGGCCATGGCCCATTGCTATGAGAAATTCATTTATTTAAGAAAATTGTAAAAAAAAATTGGTGGGAAATTCTTTGTCAAGAAATATATCAATTTTGCTTTTTTATCGGATCTTACGGGCAATTTGGAATATTCTTTTCTATTTGGAACAGTTGGTTAGTAATAAAACATCAGTGGAATGATCAGTGGGTGGAATTAATTTTTATTTATCTTTCATGTCTTACAAGCGAAAAATATTCGAAGAAAATATATCGTTTCAAGACGATTGGGAAGTTGACTATTTAGAAGTGAAGAACAAACATGGATAAGTAATTGTTTGATTTGTCGCGAAAATGCTCTGTGTTTAAAAAATATCAATAAACAGGAATCATTCAATGACACTTTTCCTCGAAGATCTTTTTCAAGAGGTGATTAATATGCTTTTTCTTGAATAATCCTTGCAAAACAGCAACAACGAGTTTTATCAGTGGTAATATCACAGCGGAAACAAAGACATCCCATGTGAAGTTTGTTATGTTATTAGTTATCATATGAAACCGTTTACTGATGCATATATTGTGAAGGAGTGCTTCTTAAATGCTTTTAATTTAGTGTTAGTAACAAAAATAAAAATATATAAAAAAAATAATAACTAAAAAAGCAAAACAAGAGTTATAATATTATGATCAATTTTCCATATTTTAAATTTCCAATGTTATCTTTATCTTAAAGCATTTCTCCTCCCCCTCCCCCATTTATCCTCATGTTGCGGCCCTCGTGAAATAAATAACATATGTATGCGGCCCTCGTGAAATGGCTGACATATGTATGCGGCCCAGCAGAAAAAAAGTTTGAGTACCCCTGATCTAAACTTTTACTCGTGACCAGAAAGATTATATAGAGCAGTGTTTCTCAAAGTGTGGTACGCGTACCCCTAGGGGTACGGGAAGAGTTTGGATGGGGTACGCGTTGCGCCGGAGTTTGATGGACCGGAGCACTGTGCCGTGCTTAGCTGCGCCTAATTCTACGTTCTCACGAGTCAAGTCTTAGGAGGCGTGAGATGGTTCGGCGTGACACGGCGGAAATATAGCACACTTCGTTACAGAGACAACTTACTACATTAATAGTTAGTGGCTTCTCCAGGCGTCTGTGTATTTTTAGCTTTTGTGCGATTTTTCTTATAGGAAATGTCTGTTACGTGCTTTAGTAAGTCCCACTGATTTGGATTATTTTTATAAAATGTAATTTTTATTCCTGGTTGACATCTGGATTAGAGACGAAAGACATACTCTGGTTTGAAGTCGTTTTTCCGCATTTGTAGACATCAAGTCGAAAAAAAGGAACAGACTGTTGGATGTTGAACCGCAACTCAAATTAAAATTAACAACCAGAGGACCAAAATTAGAAACCTCTTAGAACAAACACACACAATTCCAGGCTTCTCATTAATCCAAACAAATTATATATATATATATATATAATATAGCTTTTATTTATATTTTATTACGAATAATTTTATTTCTTTTTTCTTATTATTTTGTGTATGTTAAAAAAAAAGGAATAAATAAATATATTTTGATTGTTATTAAAATGCGTCTATTCTTTTATTAGGGGTAGTCAATGTTACGAAAATTATAGAAAGAGTACACACAATGGTTCACAAAAGGCGCCTGGGTCCAGACCCCAGGCCTTGATTTTTTTTTGTTGATTATTATCCTATGTACCGTAAATCCCGGGGTATAAGCGCACCCTTTTTAAAACAAAAAATAAGATCGAAATTTAGGGGTGCGCGTTATACGTCGAGTATAAAAATGAGAGCTTTAAAAAAAATGAGTATTAAAAAAAATTTAGACTTATATATCGAAAAATACTGTTTATTTAAAAGAAATAACATACCTAATGAACTTTCATTGTTGGGATAACAAAAAAGGCATTTTTTTTGATCATTTTATTGCGAATAAACGTACCTGTTTCTTTTTAAATTTTCCATTCAGGCGTTTTCGAGGATCCTTTTAAACACTTTCTTGTAGAATAGGCCCTTTCGTTTCTTTGGCGTTTTTTGTCATTTCTTTTTTTTCCCCCCCCTTATGGAGTTTTTTACACACACAACTTTCAAACATCCTTGTGCAGCACCACCATTTTTTTTTGCAAATTAAAACATTTTGATTTTAAAAACTGGACTGTGTTTTGCTTCGTTCAAGGAATTTTCGCTCCGTTTAAAGCGTATTCAATATTATTCGGTTTAAATTTACCAAAAACGAGCATAGTAAACTTTTTGTTCTAATTTTTTTTTAAAATTAATCGTCCCCTCTTACATAAAAAAGGGAAAGGAATAAAGTTTATAAAAACCTGAGAAAATTAGCCATGGAGGTTCGGTCTCCCCCCCCCCCACCCCCCTTTCTTCTTGCCGGGGTTATATAACTCTAAAGCATACTTTTTTTTTAAAAAAGATACCCTTGAATGATTCACCCAATAAAAAAGACTTCAAAACATAAAAAAATTGCACACGTACAACTTTTCAAAAAAAGGGTCCCCAAGGGCAAATATCAAAAATTAAAAAATACAGCTTGAAAGTAAGATCCCGTTATACGCCGGATTTTACGGTATATAGTACGTGAAAATTAATTGTTTGTTATTAATAATTAATTTGATTAATTTATGCTAATCATTCTTTCAGTAATTGATTTTTTACTGTTTTTTTGTTCCCGAAAATCGACAAAATCAAAAAAATAGGATGGGTGGCGTATTGGCAGATCGGGAAAAGTGGACTTTCAACCCTGGATCCCCCCCTTGAAAATTTCCGTGGGTTAAAAAGTAAAAATTTGGGGAAAAACTGAAATAGAGAAAACCAAAAATCAGTGAACAGAAGGATTCCTGTGCAGGATTATCAAAATAATAAGGTGACCAGTTTTTACAAGAAAAGGAGGAGGGGAAAAAAATTTAGAAAAAATTACAGCGTAAATATTTGAAACATTTTTTTTAAATTTAAATAAAAAAAACCTAATTCGCTACATTCCTTTTTTAAATTTTTTATTTAAAAATATTTTCCCCCATTGAATATTTTATTTTTCTTTCGATGTATCTTTTTCTAATACACCTAACATTTCGGTGCAAAAAATATCCTTTATATTGAACTTTACGGTAAGTGCTACAGCTAAAGTATCAACATTCAGTCTTAATTTCTCACTTGTCCAAATATCATTACCAACTGGAAAAAAAAATCCTTCTATTTCCGCATTAGTTCCGGGTCAGCACAATGTAAATTCAACAAGAATAACTAAATTAACATATGGAAAGTGTTCATTTTTAAACTCTTATTTCCACCCATCTTTTATCAATTTCAGCATGCTGATTTACCAATTGTTCCAATTTATTAGAATTTAAATATACATTCGGTCTTCTAATTTACTCAAACAGACAATTGTCATCGATTTTAATATCGGGCATTTCTTTCGATAAAAACTCAACACAATTTTATATATCTGCCCAATTTACTTACGAGGAAGTCAAAAAACATCATTGAAAACTATTCTTTCCTGTGATATTTGTTTCAGACCATTCTTCACATATTGGAAACATGTTTGGTTCATCTCCGAATAGAGATTAAAAGATCAGTGTTAAAATATTGAAAAGGAGGACAAGTAGGAAGACACTTTTCGAGGAAGGACAGAACCTATAAAAGGAGGATGGTTGGTCACCTTGTGACGAGGCTTTCATCGCGATTTCTATTAACTGTCCTTTTGGGGTTCTTTGGGGCCAGAATGGCAATTCTTTTCAACCAACTCAAGAAGAAGAACGTGTATATGTAAATTAAGGAATCATATATGTATGGGAAGTTTAGCATTCGCGTGGTCCTTTAAGTGAAATCGCTAGGAGTGGAGTGGTTAAGTAAGGATTTGCTGGGGTGTTTGCTAAGTAGAAAGGTCGCAAAGTGATATATGAGATATAGTCTAGAAGAGGAATCTCTTAATCCTGGAAATTAGCATAACAGTGCGGTGAAAGATTAACCAAAAAGTGGGTCCGACTGAACAGGTCTAGCCCGGATTAAGCCAGAACAGGAAATGTGAGGACCGTAGGTGTTTGAGTAGGATATAGCGGTAAGCTCCATAAGTTAAACTTTACAGTATGAGGCGCTACTGAGAGAGATAATATTTAATCTATAAAAGTTAGGAATTCAATGGTTAGTTATTGCCTTCGATTGAAGTAAACACGTGTTGCGTCTTCTCACGTTCTTGATCATACTCATAGAATTATTCTTGTTTATTTGCGTATGTTTAAACTAAGATCTTAATAAGCAGATTTTTAAAATGTAGACAAACATTGAGAGTTCTTCACGTTCCTCCCCACAGACATAGGTCGATGGATGGTAGCCAGAACGGAGGTCCCCATCAGCGGGGACCTCACAATCTTAGTAATAATATTTTGCACTCCGAAAGATTTTAAAAATTTGACCGATATAAAAACTCACACCGGAAACCAATAACATTATTAAACACCCAACAAAACAATACGAAAAACTTAACAATTCGAGGTTCACAATAAACACGTACATCCTTAAACAAATTTTTCTTTTTTTAAAAAAAAAAGGACGAGTTCAAACACCCTTCTTCGCTTCTAATTTCCATCCTCCAGTCATTGTATCTAAGCGAAACCACGTGAAATACTCGTTTCGGGTTCCACCAAGCGAGCGATTGCCGGGAGTGAAGGGTGTGGGAAAAAAGTACACACACAAGTGTATAATGTTAAAGAAGAATACAAAACTCAATCTAGTTTTCGTTGACAATGGAAATCAACAAAAACAACTGTTCCTTGCTCAAGTTGCTTCTTCCAAGAGTCCAGTAGCGGAAAAAAGTTGTCCTCCCTGACTGCCATTGGTGTGGTTTTCTCGCCTGGACTAGTTATTCCACATTACCAAGAGGTGTGGGTGCGAAATAGTCGGATGGACGAAATTTTCATGCTGAAAATTAATTGCGAAATCTGTAACGTTGTTTTCGTAAACAAACAGAGGTCTTGTCTTTTGTTTTACTTTTTGATGGACTTGTTATTGTTTTAGCTAAGCTGTTTGTTGGAAAATACGGGAGGTAAACAACATCAGCAGTTCGAAATAAATTTAAACATTTTGTGAAAGATCTTTGTAGACTGGAAATATTGCGTCAGATGTTTGGGATAGTTTTCGGCGAGTGGATATTTAAGTCGTGACCTCTTATTTTTTTTTTTTTCGTTCGAGGATAGTTTTTATTTATTTATTTTTTAAAAAAAGGTTTACACATATAAAAAGCAATACGTTAAAAAAAGATCGGTACAAAACTAAAACTCATCCAAAGTAGTTTATCATGAGATTTTCGTTCCTTCAACTATTGATCATATCTTTCTTCTCTTTTTTTGACCAACAGGAAGATATGGTTCACTTATCATTTGAAGCGTTTTTTAAAGAAATAATCTCACACTCAAAGAGAAATACTTGCATATTAATATTAGACTTATATACTTTTTTACTTGAGATATTTTGTAATAATTAAATAAATTTAGAAAAGAACGCGCAAAATTTATTATGTAGGAAGCTCAAAATATCTTTGGCAACGACAGGAGCAAATCATAAATTTAAAAAATAAATTCTTTTATTATTATTATTGATTATTTCCCAAAATGATTTAGTTTTATAAAAGGAGCGGTAAATACATATATTTATTATTTTAAAAAATAAAAAATTAAAATAAACTATAACTTGTGTACAGCTTTTTTAAGTTTAAAAGTGATTTCACATATTTGTCTCCCTCCATCATCTTATTCCTGGTATGTATATTTATCCATATTATTAATTCGGATGAGAAAAAAATCGATAACCTTTTGAAATCACCAGAAAAATCTACAAAAAGTCAATTCTATAGTTCCTACCTTCATTTGATATTTATGTAAAATCTCTGGTACATCAATCTTGATCACAATTAATTATCAATTAATGTCACGCTCTAAAGTAACATGGACTATTGAGGATGGGCCTCTTAATTTTGAACCACAATCAGTGGCGCAAAGGGCTTTGGGGGTAAAGCTCTCGATTTTTTTCCGATTGGTTATAATTCTAAAATTGTACGTAAAATTTAATTAAGTATTTGTTATTAATAATTAATTTTATTAATTAATGCTAATTATTTATTTAATAATTAGTTTTTTACTGTGTTTTGTTCCTGAAAATCTACAAAATCAAAAATAGCATGATACAAGAATGGTGAACTTTCAACCCCGGACCCCCCTTGAAAAATTCCTGTTGCGCTATTGACCACAATCAAGGGACGAGAATGACATCTGTACCAGCACCCCACTCTCTAAGCTCCCACATCATGCTAACTTTGACTCACGAATATTTCAACCTCGACAGATTTAACAGGCATCAGCTCCACTACTCTGCGGGCCCTTACTGACACCAGGATTTGAACCAACGAATCCACAGAAACAACGCTGGCCACAAACTCACGACCGTAACTTAAATTTATTCTGTATCGTATCATTCTGTAATCCAATTAGTTACAATTAATATAAATATTATATACATATGACAGAATCACAAAATTAAGTGGTAATTAATTTTTATTAATTATCATTAAAGTATCGTATTCTCTTCCAAAACAATCGTGTATAGAAAATTTCAGCTCAAATGAACGCTTTAAAATGGAAAAAAAAAACCCCTTTTAGGTTTTGACACAAGTCGCCAAAAGAGTCGCTAAATCGCCAACATGACTGTGTTTGTAATTCTTTAAATAATTAGTTTTAATCAATTAATTTTTATTAATTATAATTAAATTTCTGTATTGTCATCCAAAATAATCACGTATATAAAATTTCAGCTCAATTTGTGCTCTTTAAAATGTATTTTATTAACCATTGAAAATTCCACCAAGATAAATAAATAAATATATAGAGAGTGTGAGCTAATAGAAGGAATTGAAAAAAAAGATGGTGGGTCTAGGAGTAAGATATGAAATCGTTTGGATGATGGATATTTATAAATGGTCTATTACATCTAGCCATTTCTAAATTCTAGCCGGATAAGGAGTTAATTGACAAGCGATAAGTGACATCAAACTAACTTCATTGGACACATTATATGATTATTGTAAGCAATTAATACGTATAAATTATACGTATATAACCAATTATGTAAATATGAGATACATGTAAAAAGTTCTACCCATTTTTTGTGACGTCGAAAAAATACTAACACAAAATGTATATAACCGAAAATGTGCATATTCACCCTTGCTATCTTTGACCTTTTGTTATCTTTTCGGGTAGAAGATAAATTCCTTAGTTAAACCCTCGAGAAGATAAGTCCTGAGTTTTAGAGTGAAAAAAGCTTTAGATACTAGATTTCTCTTATAATCAAGATATTCGCAGATTTTCAGTCACAACAATGGATCAACGACGATACAGATGACCACAACAGGCAACAAATTACGAGAATAGGGAGGGGGAGGGATAAGTCTCCCAAAGAACCCCATTATTTTTTTGACATGAGTTGACAGCAACAAGGGGACTTACGTTATCGCCATGGGGATAACATCATATCACTTGAAGATGTTGAAGACGCTTAGTCTTTTGTTTCGATTAAATTGATTTGGGGCTTTTCCAAAATGGAAAACTTTTAATACAAGGTAACAATCTAATATGAAATAGAATTTT
>BMAV01012907.1:0-38190 GCA_019973955.1 Trichonephila inaurata madagascariensis
AGAAATAACAGCTTATTTAAATTTTATAGTTCCCCCCAAAAACCTCAAAAAAAACCCTTTTTGTTTTCCCCAAAGCTAAAAAAAAGAAGTAGACTTTTTGGACATACCCACCCTGTATATATGTCTATAGGACCATGTAAGCTAGAGGTGTGGGATTGTCAAATGATGAAAATTTTGTAATTTTAACACAATTTTTTATTAAGAATAATTTAAATTATTTAATTCTAATTAACAACTTTTTAAAAGTGAGATTTAAACCCCCAATTAAACCCTTTTATTTTCAAGTCAGATCGCGCAACAGATCACTTATCTTAATATTTAATCAACAGTTAATCTAACTTTTATACAAAAATATTTATTTTTGAGAGTCCCTTCCTTCATCGTTGAGGTAATACCATTAGAAATTTTAGGAGAAGATTCAGATTTCAATCTTTATTATATTTTAATTAGATGAACGTATCCTTCCCAAGCATAGGACGACTAAAACGTTCTGAATGACCCCAAATGTTATTCTATTTTCCCGCTATATCCATAAAAAGCTTCTACCCTTTTTTAAAGTATATCTCATTTGTATTCATCCGTTTCTCTTTTGGTTTTGGGTTGGAAAAGTTTTCCATTAATCGGGGCCGTCAAAAAACTTAGGTTAGTTAGAAGAAGGACGCGAAAACGTCACAAATGAAAAAATTAAAGAACCGATCCATATAGAACTGTGCAACTCGTCGCCCCGCTGGTTTTTTATGCAAAAAAAAAACTCAACAAATTGTGAGGGGGCTTTCATCGCCATTAATGTCCCTTGGGTTTCTTTGGGGCCGAAAGGCCTTTCCAACCAACTCAAGAAGAACTGGTTATCAAATTAAGAATCTTATATATAGTGGAAGTTTAGCGTTCGTGGGGGTGGCTTGTGAGGTCTTGTTATGTGTGGTGTTTAGATAAAATTTAGAAGTTCGAGTTTGTCTATCGTTCCAGTAGTCAATCCAAAGGGGAAGAATCCGAGGCCCAAAAGGGTCGAGTCGGTTAATGCCACGTCAGAAGTGTTTGAAGATAGTGTTTTCCTAGGTATAGCTTAAGCAATTAAGCGATTACTTGAGATAGATTTTTAAAAAATAATAAAATTAATGGTCAATTACGCGATTATTTGGCAATGAGTTTGGCTTTTTATTTTAGATCAACTTAACTTAATTATTATTGTTGTTGGGGGTTGCAATGGTATTTTGAGCTATTTGGACAATTTTTTAATAATACCCAAGTTTAAATAGGTTTTTTGGTTTTTCTAGAATTTTTTTTTTGCCCCCTATATGTTCAGAGTTTTGCCAACATAGAAAAAAGAAACATTTTGTTTTTTTAATTCCCCCCAAGGGGCAAAATTTAAATTATACTTGAATTAAAGTTACATCGGACAATCAAAGAAGAAAAAAAATACGTGAATCATCCAAGGAGGCAGGTTAAAACTATCCTATTACAGCTAAGGGCGATACTGTACACGAGTAGGATCCATAGTCTGATATTCGTATCTGTGACAACAAAGTTGTAGTTGTGAAGAAAGTGCGCAATATTTCGATTTTTTTTTTTTAAATTGGTGAGTTTGTTATTCACACTATATTTGCATATCATATTTTAGGGTTCAAAACATTTTTAGATTCATTATATATATATATACTCATAAATAATAGCCCATATTAATGAATAAGAATAATTTTAAAAAAAACAAAAATCAGTTGATAATACATCGGTTTGGTTTCATTTTTTTTATATCAGAGAAAAGGCTTTTAAAAAAGTATTCACGCATTGTTAACAGTACCCCCAACGGGGGTAGAGGGAAAAAGAGGTTTTCGACGTGGTAATTTTGTACAATATTAGTTCCAGGCTTAATGTCAGTACAATTGATACATTATGTTTTTAAGATCACATTTCAAAAATTTGTAATATCCCCAGTCTGAATAGTGATATTTTTCACTTATTTTTTATTTAAATAAGTAAGATGTTTCCCTTTTCTTTTTTGGGGCCTTATATCCGTTTATAATTTTTGGGTTTCAAATTATTTTTGTGATATTTTTCACTTTCTAATAAAACTCTGGAAATAAAATAAACCTGTTTCCTTTTTTTTTCCAAAAAATTTTTTACTACCGGTATCCCGGAAAAACCAAAAATACCGAATATCGGTATTGAACTTTTTTCTGGTATTTAATCCCCAATTGTTGTGTATTGTGTTTAAGCTAAGACCTTAATAAACAGGTTTAAAAACAAATGATTTGAGTGGTCCTTCCCCACAGAAACAGGTCGCGTAGAAATGAGGTCGCCTACAAAATTTCACACACAAGCAGTGCCGACTTAAGCTCATTTCGGGTCCTGGGCGCAGAAGATCTACAGGCCCCCTTGGCACTGGTGGATCGAAATTTATTACCAGAGAACCTGGCAAGTCCAGCTTATCCGGGTCCTTCCAGTCCCCTGGGCGCCCAAAGGATAAACCGGCACTGCACACAAGTATCGGGGTCTAGCAAGTTAAAAACAGGATTATTCTTATAGAGAACTCCCTTTAAAACTCTACTTCATGACAAGAACATGCCTACCAGTTTTCATGTCGGCAGATCTAATAGTTTCAAAACGGAAATGTTTATCTCAAATACACCTTAAACCTTTTGGTTCTCGATTTTCGCAAACCCCTTTTGCAGAGGGCCTCTTCTTCATGAAATGAAAGTGGCTACCAAAAATTTCAAGTCTGTACGTCTAATAATTCCTGAGATATCGTGATTCGCTTTTCTCCCTTATATATATGTACACTCACTTCCAAAAGTTAAGCACGAAGATGTAAAATGCAAAAAAATGAACAAATACTGCTTTGATTGACACAAAATTTGGCATTAAAGTAGCATATATATTTATACATAAAATAAAATAAATAATTATATACAGAAATGAAAACAATATTAAATTTTTGTAAGTTATCAGATAATGTCATATTGCAGACTTAAACAGAATTATATATAAAGTGAAAATAAACAGTATAAAAATGAAAAAGGACATTAATAGGTATGTGATCCCCCTCATCTGTATGCAAAGTTTACACCTTCTGACCATGTTTCATTAGGTGGCTGTCAACCACCACAGAATTAAGCAATCGCCATTCTTCTTGTAGTATACAGTTTCCAGCTCAATAAGAGTGACTGGAGGTGGGGAAAACGTGAAGATACAGCACGGCCGAGAGCATCCCAAAGATTTCAATGGAATTAAGGTCGGCGAATATGTTGGCCACACGCCATACGCGCACACACCTTCATCCCCTCCGTGTGGTAGACATCGACGATGTTAGCTCTTTGGGACGTGCGTTATCGTCCAATAAAACAAAAGTAGCCAACTACTGCAGCGTACACCAATACGGGGTTCTAGGATCTCATCTCGATACCGACAGCCGTCACAGAACCCCGTTTAAAGATGTGCAGGTCGGTGCGGTATCGTAATGAAACTCCCCTGCCCACACCATAATGCTTCCACCCGGAATGCGTGATGTTCTCGGTGATGTTTTTGGGGCTAATTGCGTGTTCCCTTGTTTAAGCCATATCCCAATACGCTTGTCATCTGGCTCCAGAGCAAATCTTGGACTAATACCAGCAAACATGACATTGCCCCGAAGTCAGACACAGTCCAATTGCATTGCTTCCGGCCCCACTTAATCGTGCCCCTTGATTGGACGATAGAGGAACACAAACTCGAGCATAAACAGTCCATTCATATGTACACCCTTTCGAAAGCGGCCAGTAGCTGCAGTGATATAGCCTTGCCCACGGGATGCTGTAACAATGTGATGTCAGCCACGTGTGGTGTTACCCGGCAGACCCGCCGCTTGGCTACAATAGCGGTATATCGATCTTTCCGCGGGGGTTGTAACCCTTGGCGACCGCTTACGGGCCTTCGACTACTATCTGGGTGGTTTGGAATTGTTTCCATAAACGTGAAATTACAGAATGATGAACGCCGAAGAAAAGAAAGCAACATCTGTAATCGACTTCAAAGTCCTGCTTCAATGTTCCTTCACAGCACGCCAACGCTCAGAATCTTCTCCTATCTTCGTTTTCTGGAAGTCATAGAAACACGTATGTTTTGAAAACAAATTATACCGTGAAAGTTTCTTAAAACACCTTCAGCACGCCACTACAATGAACTTGTAACTTTCGCAAATCTGGTTTATAAGACCGTTCTTTTGCATAGCTTCTTGACATGAAAGCACGATTGGCTGCTACCGAACATATTTGCAACCTCCATCTACCTCCGCAGCGAATTCGCATCCTCCTTCAATTTGATTGGCTTCCGGAAATTAGCATTTTCTCCTCCGTGATTAACTTTTGGAAGTGAGTGTATATAGATATTTGTTTTACAATCCAAATCATTTATACCAGCAAAAATAATCTTAAGACTCTTCCTTTTACAGTTTGGTACCATGTAAATCAGGGGTGTCAGGGGCGGCAAACCGGACCCCTGCCCGGGGAGGCATTTAGATCGAAACTGGAAAATATTTTTTCATGTAACTAAAAAAAATTGATATATTTTCTGAAATATTATTGGGTGCGAATTTGGTGTTTCACATTTAACGTACCTTATTTCCTTAATTTGTACTCTGCATGTTTAATGTCATTTTTCTTTTATATTTGAAACTTGAAGGATTCGAGGTGAGAATATATCTTAAATCATGAAATTTGATATTTTACACATCTTTCTATGGTAACTTTCTCATCCAGGAGTGAGGTCACAATGGACATTCCTTTCACTCATACGATGTCCGGTGCCAACTATCATAAAGGGGACAAGGGTAACCTGTTTTTAGTAGATAGAGAGCCATAGGATAACTTTTATTTTAGTTTTGAGTGTAATTATACTATGAGTTAAAATAAAAGCTTGTGTGAGAGAGAGATTCCCACCATCAGCAGACTCTTTTTCGAACAAATTGGCCTGCTGAAACGGGCTATTTCGGTGAAATTGTCGAATCGGCCGCTTTTCCGCCAAAATTTGAAAAAATCGTCAATTTTATGATGTTTTGAGTGTTGTGTTTCCGAGTTGCAACCCTACCATTAACACGCGCAACGTCGGAGCGCGAAATTAAGCATGGCTGCGAAGGGAAATCATTAAAAACGTAATATTTTAAAAGTTTTGAAACTGAAAAATCGCTGACAAAAATTAGGCATTTAAAAATGGAAATACCTCACCCTTACCTTTAAAAAATACTGCTTTTCCCGACATTTATGATGGAAAAAGCAGTCTTACTGCAGCAGCCTACTGAAATTATACCAGTGTGCGACTGCATATTTCAGAGAGCACCTTCCAAAACATTTTTATTCTTGCATCACTAACAAAACAGTTCCCATATATCCATATTACTCAATTCAAACCAAGACAATTTCCTTACACTCCTAAACACATCCTGAGTATCCTCTTTCACACTCGACTGAATTTGCAGTACCATTCAAAACACCATTCACTTTCTACCCGTTCTTCTCTCAATTCCATACTTTTTCCACATTTCCGGACACACATACGATGATCCATTCAACCTTCTTTCATACACCATTCTAATCCCCTGCTTTCTTCCCAAACACAGGCAACAGGGCAAAAACCTTTCAGAATATTCCATCATATTTTTGCATGCATTCATTCAAATTAATCCTAACAGCATCGCTGGACATCATGGAAATCTTTGAAATTTTATGTGGAGAAAGAAATAAAAATATTACCTGTAAAAATAATTCCCAAAATGAAGCCGAAAGACAACTGACCCAACCGGAGCAAAAGAAATTAGCGTTTCCTCATTAACGGCCGTTATAAAAAGCTGCGCATGTGCAGAAATTAAGAATCGTAAATTTTAAAGTAATAAAAAGCTTCGCCCAAGCGCAAGAAAATATCATTGGTTAAAATTAAACTGTAAACGCAATCCTGCGATATCGTTAAAACTGTTAAAATTAAAGAAAATGTACCAGCACGAGCCCAGCCTCGTCAAAACAGAACCCTTCACTGGAAAACAAATTCAGAAGGGTTACCAGATTTGCGTTTATCGATTTGTCGAGAAAACACTTGGCGCGAGAAGCGCACGATTCGACAAATCAACCCTTTTCTCATACATTTTACACGTTTGAAGTAATAACAGATATTATGTGCTTTATTTCAAATTATTTTGTATTTTTTAAGACTTAAAATAGTATAATAATAAATGTATATATATACATATGTTTATTGTTAAACGGCATTTTTGTTCGCAAGAATTATTGGTGTATTCAAGTTTTATAGATGTGTATCTATGTGAACAGTTTATCTTTTTTTAATTATAATTTTTTGCAGGGCTAGAGCCGGCCCTGGGGTGTCAAACTTTCACGGCCCAAAACGAACATTTTTGTGGCCCGGCCAGTATTTGGCACACAATACGATATAATAAAATATAAAAGTTTCTCCCGAAATTGAAAAGATAGCAGCAGAAAAAAGATGTCAAGTGTTAAGAAGTGAACATTAAATTTTGCTTATTCTTTTGTATATGTTTATTATAATATATTATTCGAAATAAACTTACGTTTCTATGAATATTGATTTCTTTGTGGCCCACCTAAAGTTAAACCTTTTATGTTTCGCCCAAATTAGTCTTTGAGAGTTTGACACCCTTGATGTAAATCAAATAATTTACGCCATGGGGCCTGTTTCGAAATCTGAGCTGTTATACACAACAGAAATGTTCTTATTGTGTTGTTCTTCAGGTCAGAAGAGTCATAATAACCTGATTCAACTGCTTTGTAATTAAAAATTAAGTTTTAACTATCAATTGCAATCAATGAAAAATAAGATAACAATCAATTGTAAACATATATTCCAAATCGTCCAGTCAAATTTAAAGAGAAACAAATATATATGAAATGTGAAAATATTTTATACATCTATTAACACAATACAGGCTGATTATTTTTAAAGTAAGAAACTATTTTAGAAATTTAGTTACCTGTTTTGCACGCGTATTTCCTTCACACACACAAAGCTCATATAAATTTTAAAAAAAATTGAAAAATATAATAGTTCTATTTTGGATTAGCAAATTTATGCTGTGATGAGCTATGATACGCCACCGTTATTCATAGAATTTATGCAAGAGTAAATATTTTTTTATGTTTATCATCATAAAGGAGAGAGAGAGAATTCACACAAGCATTACAAATAACTTGCTACCTTCTATACAGAAGAAAATTTTACTTACATAAATTCTACTAAATTTCAGAAACAAAAGCTTTGAATCTTAACAGTTCTGATTTTTAATATTAAAAATTGGAAATTATTAAAATTCAACACTTACAATATTGTAAATTTAATATTTAAAATAAAATGGTTTGAGTTTCCACAACAGAAAAAGCACACAAAGTATATAGCAAAACAGGAAAATCAATACCAGCAGACAAATTCTCGTTTAACAAAGAAAATATTTCAAAAAAAATTTTAGCAATTTTCATCTACAAAAGTAGAATGTTTTAAATTTAAAACTTATTACCGTAAAATCCGGCGTATAACGCGCACTTTTAACACAAAAAATAAGCTCGAAATTTAGGGGTGCGCGTTATACGCCGGGTATAAAAATGAGTGACTTATATATATATATATACATCTATCGAAATATTGTTTATTTAAAAGAAATAGCATACCTTATGAACTTTCACTGTTGGATAACATGAAAAGGTCGGCATATTCGTCTTCCGTTATATTATCGAATTCTGTATCATTTTCACCATCACTGTTACTCTCCTCCACATAAATAAATAATCATCTTCTGTTCCACACACACACATCTAGACTGTTAATATACTACATTTCTTAAATGACTTTTGAAGTAAGTCAGGTTTAATTTCATTCCATGCTTTTATTATCCACTCACATACTATTTGCAGACTGGCATGACGCATTTGGCCTCCCTTCGTTAATGATTTTTCTCCTTCCAGTATCCACCTATTCAACTGTCGTTTTAAATTTTGTTTAAACGGTTTATTGATGCACACATCTAATGGCTGAACTAGTGACGTTAATCCACCAGGAATAACTGCTGCGTCAGCAATTTTTTCGTATTGTCTGTTAGATGGGATCCCAAACTAATAGACTTAGTGGATTCCGTAAGGCCCCTAAACGCTTTTCCCAAACATTTTTTTATCCATAGTATTGAACACACTATTCACAGTATTGAATATACCACTGACAGCGAGCGTAATAAATCTCAGGCTTGTTCTAATTTATTTCAAAACTAATCGTCCGCCTCGTACATCACACGAAAGGGGGAAAAGGAATCAATGTTTATAGAAATGCGTGGGAAAAATCCAAGCATGGTGCCGATTTGGTCTCTCCCCACCCTCGCTTTTTGCGCTTAAAAGAGAGGGTTATATAATTCTAGAAGTATTCTATTTTTTCAAAAGAGAGAGTCTGGAATGATTCTTCCAATAAATGACTTCAAAACATAAGAAAATTGCACACTCACATTTCAAGTTTTTTTCGTAAAAAAGGGGGTGCGCGTTATACGGCGCGAATATACCTAAAAATTAAAAAATACAGCTTTAAATAAGTATAGGTGCGCGTTATACACCGGATTTTACGGTAGTTATTTAACAAGCACAGCACTTATTTTCTAATTTTTCTCCCCATAATTTTGTAGCTTAAAAATAATATAATCAGTTACTTTTTTAAAAATTCTTAAGCAATCTACTTTTCTATGTTCATTCTGAGTGAGATTTTGTTTGAGCACGACCATATTTTTACATTTAAGGTATTATGGAGTAAAGATTTAGTGTTAAATGAGATTTATTTTTATATTAATTTATGTATGAAATATTTATAAACACATAGTTTTTTTTGTATGGTACTAATTAATATTGAGGAAATATTATACAAAAAAATTTCAAAGTTCATCAACCATATTACAGTGAAAAGAATCAAAGAAAAAAAAATTAAGTGCTATTAACAATTGTAGCAACACAATATACTAAGGCATTCAAAATAATACATATAGTACCATAATGTGTCATTAAAATAAACCTGCTACAATATATATACCATACATGAAAAAATCCCTGTTACAATGCACTTTTAAAAGTTTTTTTTAAATGCAGGATAAATTATATCTTTTTTCCATTACATGCAACTTAAATATCAATGAAAGAAAAATAAAAATATTAACTCAAAAGAATTTAGCACAAATATTTTTCAAAAAAGTCCTTGTGCTATTTCTTTTTCTTCTTTTATATGTATTTATCTTTCAGTTAGGTAAATATAAAAAAAAAAGTCATGTCATACTTTATGATTTTTGTAAATTTTTTAAAGTAAAAGAAGTGAAATGTCAAGTTTGAGTTTATGAAATCTGTAAGCATGTTTCCCTATCTCAGAATACTTTCCTTCAAATGAATAGTAATTTAAACTATTTAAGAATATATATACCAGGGGTGGCGAACCTTTATGGATCAACGTGCCATTTTCTTCTAAAGAAGTGTTTAATGAGGTATAGACGTGCCGTCAAATAATTTTGACTTGTAATTATTGGGAAAACAATAAAACTAAATACTAATGACACAAAACTCTATTTACTACAAAAAAATACCTTTTGCAATATATAGTTATAAATGTTTTAGTTTTTTTTTATTCATCTATTCATATTCAAGTAACATTAGTGTGACTTCTGTTGTTGCAAATTGTATGACAAATAACTTATATTAGTATTGTTAGATGTTACTTTTAGTAGAATATATGCTGCACTGGAGTCATCTGCCAAACGGTTTCTAAGCAATTGATTATGATTTGTTTAATAATACCGTTTTACAGACAATGTTCTGCAAATCACTATTCCAGAACATGAAACACACACCACTTTGTCGCTTTACCTAATAATGCCATGTTCCTCGGCCTCTATCAAATTTGAAATTCTCTGTTACACTTACTATCTTAGACTTTTGCTAAACTAGCCATGCAAAATAACAGTTTAAAATTGCAAATATAAAACTTTAAGATACAGTTGTGTCAATGAATTTGACTATACTATGCGTAGACAAACGTTACATCATAAGCAATTGTGTGGTCTACGACATAACTAAGGCAAGACAATAATAAACGAGTATGCTTCCCGTGATCGATCACTCGCATTTGTTCGTAATACTTTATAGTGAACTTCAAAATTTTGAAATCAAATACAAACCATTTTGAACATTTGCATGCCAAAAATATTGCGTCGCATACCACTTGTTCGCCATCCCTGATATATACAGTAATACCTCGATTTATGCAAAACAGGAGTTTTAAACGATTTTCATATATTTTTGGTTCATTTTTTTCTTTTTAATCACAAACTGAACATGGAATTAGTGTCAGTCTGATGAAATTGGTAATTTGATTGAATAAGCTGTCAATATTGCCAGACAAATAAATTTTGAAGTGGATAGTAATGAGGTTCAAGAACTGCTGAATCCCCACAATCAGATCATAGCAATGCATGAGTAAGAGCATGACATTGAAGAACTCTAGTCTCTAGACCCAATTCAATCAGAAGATCGAATGAGGGTTGAAAATTTAAAAGAAGGCTTCAGTTTAATTGAAGAAGGATTAGAGAAATTTCAGAAAATATAGACTTCTATGAAGAGCATTTTTAAACAAAACAAGGAATGAAAAAAATATATATATTAACATGCTACGAGGAAATTTTGTGGGAAAAAAAATCTTTGAGCAGGCAGATTTTATGAAATCTATATCAAAATAGCTTCAGTTTGCAATTTTGTATTTGTGTTACCCAAGATTTTAGAAAATATTTTTTTTCTTTCAATTATTACTTTTTTTTGTCTTTGTCCCAAAACAAAAATAAATATGTATTTATATACAAAATTATACCCCAACTTATGCAGTTATCACTCAGTTCTACCTACTGTTTAAGGTTGAGGTATTACTATATATAAATTTTAATTTAAAAACAAACAGCCTCTTGCACTAGAATCCCGTGTATAGGATGTCATTATTCATGTTAATTTATGACAAGAGGTTAATAAATTTCTCACCATACAGTATCTATTTAAATATTTACATGACATTCCTATTTTTTTAAAAAATATTGATTATGATTTCATCAACCAATGTAAAACAATATTAAATAATGTTTTATTTTATACATAAATACACCTACATACCCCAACGAAAAATTAAGTGGAAAAGAAAGGAAGGTTTTTGAAATTATATTTGTTAACTTGAATGACAGCTCTTGCTCTTAATTAAAAACTATTTTCCTTTAATTGAAACTTTTCTTTCTT
Organism: Trichonephila inaurata madagascariensis; assembly: GCA_019973955.1. Lineage (NCBI taxonomy): Eukaryota > Metazoa > Arthropoda > Arachnida > Araneae > Nephilidae > Trichonephila > Trichonephila inaurata. The sequence goes on from BMAV01012907.1 coordinate 11,283, forward strand.
ATAGAGTTAAACATAAATCTGTGTTAATAACTGAATAATGAAGGAATACAATTTTCTACCCAATAGTACTCTCATAATAGATAGACCAGCAATTCAATTGATCATACAACACATCTGAAAAGCATAGTTGAAAGAATAGTTAGGAAATATTTGTAAAAAATGCAAACCTAATTAACCCTTTATGTATCACATTATGATTTTCTGCAGTTTTTTTTTCATGGAATAATTTTTTTTGGATCACTACATTGAAAATTAAGAGATATACATGAACAAAATACTCAACTTTGGAAAATTTAATCTGTTAGAGCTAATTAATTAATTAAAGATATTTAATATTTAAAATTAATAATATACACTGTTTACTTAAAATAAATAATCAAATCAGTTTTCTAAGGTCTTCATTAACATACGAAAAAAAAAGACACTTAAATTTTGACATTAACTATTTTTTCGGGACAAAAATGATAATCTTCGCAATCCACTGAAAATGCAGTCAGCTGAAAACGCAATTTCTGCTATAAAACTATTCGCCTTCCCAGCTAAAATACTTGTCATAGAACTCGTGCTGCCATGTATGTTGGAAGAATGGGTTTCAAAGAATATTCCTGCAAGGTATCGTCAGAATATTCATAAAAATGGTTATTCTATGTAATTTTAAAGTGAGTGGTACTTATAAGTACCATCGGTACATAAAGGGTTAAGAGATTTATAGCATAGTAATGCAACAAAACTCAATATGTTTAATATTTTCAGACACAAAATTGAGTTTCTAGCCTTTGAGAATCCAAAACTAAACAATCATAAAGTTAAGTTCAAATTTATATTTGCCTAAGGTAACCGAAAATTAATATTCACTAATACATATATTCCAATAGTAACTTTCTTACAACTGAACAAGAGATCTCATTACATTCTCTCATGTGTTATTTCTATGTCCTCATACATGAAAGATAATTAAAATAATAAACATTGAGAGAAAATATACCTTAAGCATACACTGCAGTAATTATTGAAAATTTATACAATTGCTCCTAGAAAAGTTTTGAAAACACATTGATCTTTTCCAAAATGAAATTATCACATTTCAATTGAGTTCATTTAAAAATATCTAAATAATTGTACTCAAAACTTGAAACAGCCAATTAATAATAAAAAGAAATTGCTAAGGAAGCAAATTGTAACTTTTCTTAATGTTGATAATAAATGACTAAAGTAATAAAAAATGTAAAATTCAATTTGAAAAGATGTAAATGAGTTTTACATATGTACACACAGATTACAATTATACATATCTTTACTAATTCATTTACAATTTATAATCTTGATTGTAAAAAAATTACAATTAACTTAAAAATAAGCATTATGGTTCATTGTATTCGTCAATAACCAATAAACACTTTTTAAACTGAAAATTTCATGTTGAAATAATCTTTTATGTTAAATGTTATGTCTTTTTATGGTGAAATAAAAAATTAAAATTACCAGTTTGTTAGTTTGGTTTTAATTCTGAACCACAAGTACAAAATATGCCAATGTAATCATTGAAATAAAATACAAGTACAATGTTCATTAAATAGGTGAACTTTTCTCAAACTGACAAAAAATACAACAGATGGAAAATCTTTCTCATTTATTAATAAATGAAAAAGTTAATAAAGACGGGAGGGTGGCCCCATTGTACTCTTAATATGCAAAGAGCGAATATTTTGCCAATTTTTCTTCAGAAGAGAAACCAAGAAGTTGATAGCAAGATTCAAATTTTGGGCTAACTCATCAGGTGTCATTTTAACATGTCCAACAGCAACAGCTAAACATAACACCTGAAAATAATTGTATAATTTTACAAAAATATTATGTTCCACAAGAAAATTTCTCTATAAAATTTCAATAAAGAAATAAAACAAGATACTAAGTATTAAAAAAAAAAGTAGAAAATCTTTGAAAAATAAAGATGTTATTCAACTCTTTTTTTTTATTGGAGACTTTTACAATACTTACTTCCAATAAATAAAATTACAAGAGATTCAGAAATGATTTATTCTTTTCTCACATTTATTTTTAATAAAATCTTCCAAGTGATAAATTAAATAATTCTTACCACATAGATCGTTTACAAGATAGTCATATAATATAAATCCCAAAAATATAAATAATATTATAAAAAATAAATATTTAGCACAATTTTATATAATCGAGAACACACAGGATAAAATTCAATAAAACAAATTCATAAAAAAATAAAACTATCTTTTTAAAAGCATTGCAAAATCACATACAAGGGAAAAAAAACTTTTACAATATGGTAAAAGTAACATTTTCCTTGCAGTTTCAACACTTTACAAGTAAATTATGCACTATAGCAGTTATTCAACAATCAAAATTGAATTTTAAAAAAAATAAGATTAAATATGAAGGTTATAGTTAATTATATGCTACGCTACCTTTTTCATCTGAAACTTAATAGTAGCTTTTACTTCCTCGATCTTAGCCATCATAGATTCATTATGAGTAAGCAGCGAAGGAAATTTGCCTGCTTTGTTCAATCCAGGTCCAAGCAATCTCGGGATTTGCTTTATCAAAGACTCAGATGCAAGGAAAGCACCATACTTTTTAGCTAAAAATAATGATACATTTTGAATAAGAAAGGTAATTTCCGATATTTTAGAATTGGTCTTTATTCTACAAACTTTTAATGTATTATAAATAAAATAGAAAAACATGAGAGTCCCTCCATTTACTGTATAAATTAAAATATATTAAAAATTCAACAAATATTTATTTAAGTGCTAAATGTTGTTAATCTAATACAGAAAAATATTTATAAAAAATTGTATTGTTTACACAAAATATGATTAAAATATTAGGTTGGAGAAAAAGAAATCCATTATTTTTGCATGAAATTCAAGACTAACATATTTTGGATTGTCCAATTTGGGTCAAATATTCACCGTTTTGTTGTATAATTTGTTGGCATTATAAAGGTAGCTTCATAATGCTTCTCTCATAGAAGTCTTGGACCTCTAGTAATCGATTTTCACAATCTTCTCTTGATCCCAATTTCTTATCACTAAGGAAGTTTTGCAATGCGAGAAAAAGGTAGTAATTGCTTAGTGCCAAGTCCGGACTATATGGTGGATGCATTAAAACTTTCCAACCAAGCTCCCAGAGTTTCTGGCGAGTCACTACAGATGTGTGTGGCCTGACATTGTCCTGATGGAACACAACACTTCTACTGTTGGCCAATTCTGGCCATTTCTGGTCAATCGCTAGCTTCAAATAGTCCAGTCATTGACAGTAGATATCTGAATTTAGTGTTTGGCCATACAGAAGCAACTCATAATAAATTATTCCTTTCCAGTCTCACCAAATACACAGTAGAACCTTCCTGATTGTTAGTCCTGGTTTGGCTACCGTTTGAGATGCTTCACCCTGCTTTGACCACAATCGTTTTTGCACAGTATCGTCATATATGACACTTTTCTCATCCCCAGTCGATTTCATTCCGTTTGGCCAAGGCTTAGCAGATGAAAATTCGATTAATCATGTTTTTTGGTGTCAATTGGTGTGGCACCCAAACATCGAGCTTCTTTTTGAATCCAACCTTACACAAATGGTTTAAAACTGCTTTATGGTCGATCTTTAGATTCCGGGCGATGCTACGACTACTAACATGCCGATCAACTTGGATTATTTCTGTGATTTTATCAACATTTTCGATGACGGGCCTGCCTGTGCGAGGTGCATCTTTAACATCAAAAATGCCTGAACAGAATCAACAAGACCAAAATTGCACATAATTAGCTGTTACACACACACACAGTATTGGTACCATAAACACCATTCCCAATTTCAGCCACCTGGCTTGCATTTTCACCTTTTTTAAAGAAAAACTATGAAATGTACCAAATTTTGTCTTTGTTGACTTCCATTTTAAACACCCTGTAACTCACAACTGAATGGACCAAACAAAAAACAGCAAAAGAATTTTTCGAGTGTAAACTGTCAACTTGACAACAAGCATAAATTTAAAATTGTTTGATCGCTACTTCACGAGATATTAACACTACAGCCATCTACCGAAAAAATAATGGACTTCTTTTCCCCAACCTAATATATTAAAACAGCCTTTTCTATTTTTGGTACTCACCTATTTATCGTCGACTTACCATCAAATATACAGCCACAATAGCGGAAAACTGTTCCCACTCATGTATAAACATAATCTTGTGTATATGATGACAGCATTTAACAATGTTTTTTGAAATGGCAAAATTGGTTGACAGTGTAATACATAAGCATCCTATTATAATATTTACTAACAATTTTTAGATTTAAAATTTTACCGTAAAGAAAAAAAATAGTAATTTAACATGGGAATACATCATCAAAGAATAAGCATAATACTCGCTTAGCACAATGAAAATCAAGTAAAAAAATCTAGAAATGCTGTATATAAGTAAAGGAGCCTGTTTACCACTTAATAACAAACAATTAATTTATAAAAGGTAATAAAAATACATAAATTCATGTCTGTAGGTTTCTTAGTTCAATGTCTATGGACATTTTGAGCATTACCTTATATTTATAAATATACTCAGATGTTATCTAAAGCAATAAGATATTTTGGTAGAAAAAAAAGTTATTTACCAAGCTTTTTCACATGTTTCTTATTCTTATTCAATTTTTTCAAAGCTTCAGCATCCATACATGCAACATTGTTAGCTTTTGCTTCATCACAATGTTGTTGATCTCCCAAAACACATACAGTAAACTTAGGTCGAGGAATATTTTTCAGCCTTTTTAAAAAAAAAAAAAAGAATAGTTAAAAACATATTTGAATCGTAAGATCTTTTAAAGTTAAATTACTTAAAATGATTTCAAAGAATTATAGTTTTCTTTACAAGGTTTGTTGACAAGGAGTTATAGCAATATTATACAATAAAATCACAAATCTGTTTTACTTAAATATTCTACACTATTTGAATAGTTTTTAATGATTAATGGGTACAAGTATTATCACAACCATATTGGCAACATTATATAAAACTACACATGGTTGTCAATTCAACAATATATGCGAAGTCAGGATTGCCAACTTGGCAAGTAATCTTGAACGTTGGCATTGTTGCGATAATATTTTTAATGTTTTGTTGGTACATTTCAATAAACTATACTGAAAATATATCAATAAAATATTTAATTAAATTTCTCACGGCTTCATAACATTTTACAAAATCAATCAGATTTAATCAAAAGTTTAACTTTGAGCTAAAAGCTGTAATTTAACATAGATAAGTGGATAGCAAACATAATAAAACTTTTAGGTTCTTGTGTATAAGCATCACCACAACAAAATCGATACCTTGTATCAAAACTACAAAGATTATAAAGTGTTTTATATGAAAAAATACCAAAAAGTCAGAAAATAAGCACAATTCACGTGGTGCCAATTTGGTTGAGGTGATACTAATGCAGAAGTACCAACTTTTTAAAGGAAGGAAATAAATACTTTTTGAATTGATGGATGGATTGAAGGACAGAATGATTTTCTTACTGTAGGTTTTATACTTCATAAAGAACTGTTGCATAAGTTTTTTTTTCCAAAAAGATTTTAAAAGAAATTATAAATCATGCAAATAAAGTATTAATTAATCGGAATCATGCATTATAATACATAAAGGGTTTAAAAATAAAAAGAAAAAAATAACTGTCACATAAGGTTTTTTTTCCTAAAAATTTTTTTAAAGAAAATATAAATCATGTAAATAAAGTATTAATCCATTATAATCATGCAATATGATATAAGAGTCATAAAGGGTTCAAAAATAAAATTTAAAAAAAAAATTAATCTGAAACTTACCAAACAAAATGAAATAAAAATAAGAAATAATTCATAACTTTTCCATTTTACATCACATCTTGGTAAAGGGTCACAAACAGAAATCTTGGTTTCTTTAGAAATCATCTCATCAAGCTAAAAGCATGCTTCCAACATTCATCATTAGAGAACACTGCTTCTATATTTAATTATTTTAATATTATTATTTGATACAATTCATGCAAATTTTCAACATGCATTATTTTATTCAAGAAAACGAAACTACGATTACCTGACAGTCCCTGAGAAACGTTTGTCTTTTTGAGGATCATAGTTCTTCAATGCAATTTGTAATTCTACAGTCTCGAGAAATTTACGTTGCTTTTTCTTGGCATTCTCTAGAACATTGTTGACACATTCATATAGAGTATCTCTGCTCACTTTCGAACTAAAATTGGTAGGAAAAATACAAAGATTTAAGGTATCTGAAACCGTTTGGAGAACTTTTTTAAAAAATAGCATAATAGACATTATAAATACTTTTTTAGGAATCAATACCAATAAATATTAATATTTAACAAACAATATTTACAAAAATAGTACTTAAATTTTACAAAAATCACAATTATAAGTGAAATTTTAGCAATATTTTAGAAAAACTTCAGAGCAATTAGAGGTAACTTATATCAGTAAAAGTATTATTAAAACAAATTATACGCATTTATCAAGAAAATGTGCTAAAATTTTAATGTTTTATTAAAAAAAATTTTTAGATCTGATCGAGTAAATATTTTAAGAAATTAACATATTTATGAGATCATTATTTAAATAATAGGCCATAACTCAAAGATATTCATACAATAAGAAATATTTTAGTACACTTTTTAGAAAATAATATAAATATCAGGTTCAAAAAATTTCATGGTAATACAATTATAATATTTCGAATAATCAGGACTCGCCATAATAAATTTTAAACAACTTAAATGCGCACTTCTGGTTTTTTTAACTTTATAAAACTGATTGTAACTTGGCCTCTAGATATCGTATAAAAAAATAAAAGTATGTTTTGTAAAGCCAAAAAATAGCTCTATTCAATAAAACAAAAAATGTGTTTTGTTCGAATTTGCTCATTTCAACGTGATCGGATGCCTTAACAACGTGGCGCCATTTTGCTTATCAAAAGTAATTGTCTTTGATGAGCAATCTTCATCATACACAATTTAAAACAAAAAACTTTAAATAATAATTAAAATATACTGACCTCATTCTAATAAGAACAATTAATCTCCTAAAACAGGCCTTTCACACGACGTCGGACAATTTACTTCTACCAGATGTTACTTAAAATAGGAAACCGGCTTCTCGTTCCAAATCGTTATAGACAGGATGATGGAGCAGAAAGAAAAGCAACAGGGGGATGGCATTCTGTAGACTTCAAAGCCAAGCCCCTTTCGCCAATATCAGCAACTCAAAACAACCTTTTGAAAGAGTTGCTTTCACTTTCCCAATGGATGTGAACTTAGCTGTACCGTATTCTCGGATTTTTATTGGAAGGACATTGGATTAACAAAAAAAATTTGCTTAAATATCTTTCAAAATTATGGGTTCCAATACAAACTGTTAGTTTATTTAAAATAAAAACATTAACCTTTTTTCTTTTTTTAAAAATTAAGTATTCTAGTTTCAACAGTTTGGAACAAAAATGTTTATAAAAAGTAATAATCTTAAATGTTTGTTTATTTAGTAAATTATGTGTTTTCTGCAAAACGTGATATTCTTTTGCCTAATTTCAAATGTATTAATAATTAATATCTATTGAAAGTAATAGCACAGTATGCATCAATTCCAGCCGAAAGAATATTGGATTGATAAAGAAAAAATAAATGTCTCTAATCTAATGTCTCTAAATAAATGTCTAATAAAAAGTTATTGAATCATTGAATAAGCAATTCTCCAATTTTTTTCAGAACAATGAAAAATTGTTTTGAAGATGTAGGGGATACAGGAACAGTTGGAGACGACTTGAAGAACTTAGAATGAGTGAATGTCAACATCGTACTGTTCAGCTACTCGAGGACTTTTGCCGACGGACCTCGTAATTCTGGTCAAGTGACGAGGACGACACCTGAGCTAGCATCACTCTGCTAACTTCCCCACCACAGCAACGGGAGGACGTTTGAGCCTCGACAGATTTAACGTGCACCTACGTCTTAAGCAGTATTAAATTCGAACTCATAAATGTTGCATGAGAAGTTGGCTGTGTCAGATTTATAAATGATTGAGGTGATAACTTCTTTGGGTGGGCTTTGCAGAAGAGTGAATCTTAAGTTAAGCATCAGTTCGGCTGCGTTACGCTCATTCGGTTTTACTCAGCTCCAATCGGTAATCATGCTAGGGTCAGAGTCACGAGCATAATTTTAAATTGAAAACTTTTTAGGCGCATATATGTATATTTTTTATTTTTTAAATAAAAATTTCTCGCGCTTCAACACCACAGGTCCGGGGTTCAAATCCCGGGATTGACAAGGACCACTCAGCCTTTCATCCTTTTATTGGGTCGATAAATGTGTACCAAGCTTGCTTGGGAACTGAACACTGAGGGTTTCGCGTCAGACTGACCACCTAATCGGAATGTGTGCTCATACACCTCAGGGCCCAATGTCGCGTGTATTGAAATAGGTACAGTAGGCCTTGTCTCTCATGGACTGTTGCACCACTGAGTTAAGTTAAGTTTAGACTTAGAAAAAATAAAGCAAATTTTTTTTTCCGAAAAGTATATATATTTTCCTTTACTGTTAAATTATTTTCTACAAAAGAGATAAATTTATTTGTGATCGTATTTATACATGTACATATATATAATTCTCATTACACTTCGTATGCGTTTCTTTATTATGTTTTGATTTCAAGAGAATAGCTAAAAAGAGGAGCTAATGGAGTGAAAGTTTCTATACGTCACACTATAAGGCCACACGGGGGCTATTGGTGATGGACCTCGTAATTTTGAACATCGGTCAAGAGATGAGGAGGACAGCTAAGCTTGTACTCCCTCTTTAAATAACTAGAATGGGAGGACGTAGAGCTTCGATGAAAACGTACATGGGTCCCTTTACATGGTGAGCCTTTAGTGGCATAGGTTCGAACTCATGACACAAGTTTGTGGCTTAATCACTGGACTACCGCAGCCACTAGAAAATAGCTGAAAAGAAAGGTATACTCACGCAAGTTACATAAATATTTTAGTCTATATTTAATGATCTCATTCTTTATACAAAAAATCTGTATATAATTATATCTCAATAACTATTTATTATTACTTTATTTCAGATATGTGTTTATAATTCTGAAAATGAACTTTAAAAAGGAATAAATTTTAAAACACTCACATTTTTCCTACTACAGTTATTGGCAAAATTTGCTATGAGCGCATTTAGTATAAGTACGATTCCATTTCACTCTATGGAAAGGAAATAAGAAATTAAAAGAAAAATTCAATACTTTCAGAGAAACCAATTGATTAGGAGAAATCAGCATGAATAAAGAGAAAAGCGGAGATGTGGAAATAAATTTTAACCGAACTTGAAACTATTATAAAGAAGCTATAAATAGTATTCTGAATTTTACATGAGAAAATAGTAAATACAAATTATTTCACCTTCAAAATATCCACAGATATGATTCATAAAAGAGTATTAACGTAAAAAAAAGGCATTTTTATTTCTTTATTTATAATTTTCTCCGATATACATTATATATAAAGATTCAGTTTTAAATACGTTCGTTAATTTTTTACGTATAGATTAAGAAATATTAAAATGTTAATAAAAAGTAAATATACTATATTTACTCGAATCTAAATCGCACTTTTTCTCACTATTGATGCTACTGAAAATCGGGTGCGGCTTACACAATAGAAGGAAAAACAATTCGCTGGATGGGACAATTAAAGCAATTACAGGTTCATGTATGTATTTAAAAGTTTATAATTCTGGTAAAATAACTAATTATTCACTTATTAGTTCTCCTTTTAAATTTATTTTAGTTTCATAAAACTGGATATCGATAAACCCTTTTACACAACTTTTCATTTTTCACAAAAATTTATTGAGAATTTGGGGTGTGGCTTAGAATCGCGTTGCGGCTTAGATTAGAATAAAATACGGTATATGTATAATAAAAAGTGAATGGTTTATTTATAGTTCATTTCCTCTTTTTATATTTAAGTAAAACAACACATATTTCTTCAAATAAATTAAATTATAAATTAATTATTACTATAATCATAAAAAATTCCTAGTTTATACACACAAAAGGGGAAAAAATTAAACTATACATATATTTCAAACTGTTTCAATAAATTATCGAGACATAGAAAAATGCTAAAAAGCCATGTAAGACAACCCTGGAAACACAATTCTTACATACGCGTACCAATGAGAAACAAGCTATTTTATTTTAAGATTACTGGAAAGAAATGCGTTTGGCGAGAGGAAGTGGAAATCTGGCACTGTCTTTAACACTATGCCTTCGTGTTGGTCTTTCTTTTTTTATTAGTTTGAGATGGGGATAATAACCTTTGTTGCTCTCTACATCACTTTCAAGTAATAAGTCAATCAAATTGAAATATCAAAGAAAAGGTCTTAAAAATTAAATTTTTTTTTATTGTTGATCTCGGCTTTATTTTAACTCACACATTAATTTTACACAACATATCGATGGCTTGGTGTCTAAAGGAAAAAAGAAAAAAAAAAGGATTTCTGGAACACAAAACTAAAAGATTTTCTACTGAGCTTGCTTTGAAGGTTCTCTAGCTGTTGCTCGCTGAACCTTGAATATAGCAATCTTATTTGGGACCCTTATCACAAAAATGAAATCAAAATTTTTTTGAAAAGGTACTTTATAGGAAAAAAAACATTTTTATCCGCAGGATTTACCATCCTCTTATTTACGTGGTTTTGATCTTTGAGTTTGTAGTCCCGAAAGAGGGACGAGATCTTTCTTGTGTAATTTTTTTTATATATATAGAATCATAAATAGTATGACTGATTGCGTTGAAATTTAAACAGTATTCATTTTTCCATAATAGCGAAACATTTGCGAAACTATTCATTATTTGAGGATAGGTTATTCAAATGCAATCATAAAGATAATTTCTCACTATTAGTTTATAAAATTTTTTACAAATTTTCTAAAGAGCGCTTGATATTTTTAGTATGTCTTTTATATAATGTTTTAAAATTTAAAGTTTTATGGCCTTTAATATGCATTAATTTTTATTCTCAATGTTTTTGGAATATTTTTAGTGTGGTGTTTTTGTGTTGTGTTTATAGTGTTTTATAATATGTGTTTTTAATATGTGTGTAGTTACTATGGTGTTTTATTTATCGTAAAATCCGGCGTATAACGCGCACTTTTAACACAAATAATAAGATCGAAATTTGCAAGTGTGCGTTATACGCCGGGTATAAAAATGATAGCTATAAAAATCAGAAAGAGATGAGCACAAAAAAAATTACATCGAAATCTATACACATCTGTATACATCGAAATACTGTTTATTTAAAAGAAATGACATAGCTTATGAACTTAAACGTTTGTAGTTTTTGAAGTATAGTCTTTTTCCAAAAGCCATGGGATGATACCTCGAATAAATGATTTCAAAACATACACTAGCGTAGCTAAGCTTGAGTGGGCCCTGTATCAAAATTCTTTGGGGCCCTTCTTTGAAAAATAAATATAAATGATCGCATTAATAAAACTTTCTTGAAAGAGTCAAAATATTTCACATGTTGGGGCTTCTGTAGCTTAGGGGCCCCATATCATTGATAAGACTGATACAGCGATAGCTACTCCCCTGTTCTAAGTCTTGAATGTGTGTGTGTTACTTGCCCACAATTTTTGGTCTAAAAACTAAACTAGAATTACTTGAGAAGAAATGTAAAGCAGTGGTCCCCAATCTCCGGGCCGCAGACCAGTACCTGTCCGTTGATCAAATACACAAGGGAAATTACAAGGAAATATTAATTTATTTTTATGTTATTTATTGTGGTGTGTTTCTCTCTGTTTTATGCGACTTGTGACGGCTCTATCCGCGATCTTCTTGCTAACAGTCCTTTTGGGGAATTTTTGGTCCTTTCCTTTGGTCCTGGGGAAGTTTCCTCCGAAGAAGAAAATGTGAACATGCAAATTAAGACTACTATATAAAGTCTAGGCTTTCAGATTAGATAAGGAGAGATAGGGTAAACTGCTAGCGGAGCATTGATTAATCAAATTTAATGTGAGGCGCTGATATTTAGTAATTGATAATTGTATTACTTAAGGTGACGATCTGTCACTTGAGATTGAATCAAGATTATGTAGCTAAGAAGGCAGAGCTATAGAAGTGACGTAAGTGCCCTATTTAATTAAAGTCTTCTCATATCTCGTGTACCTCGTTAATTGTCTTCATATTTATTAATTGGGTGCATCTCTTAACTTTGGTTGATCAAACTTGTGTTGTGGTTTGTGCCGTAAATAAATTAAGTGATTTTGAATATGGCTTGTCTTCCTTCCCTTCCTCCCACACCTTTAGGCGCGGAGTCAAGACCTTTACAGACTTTTTAAACAAATTCCTTTATACTTCATGTTAAATCACTTTATATTCATTTTTTGGTGTAACAGTTATTCTGAAGGTATGTTTAAATACAATTAAATTAAAGTTATTAAATCAACGCAATCTAAAATATAAGTAACCAACTTCCCCCTCAGCGGATCGTGATAAAGTTATTAAGTGTTGACCGGTCCGCAGCGATAAAAAGTTTAGAGGTCACTGATGTAAAGGACAGAAGGGAAACAAGCGGAAAACGGGACCAGACGGATTTCATGTGTGTCGGATATCTTTCATATTCCGACAAAATGGGCAGCTGACCTGTAGTTGGTCTACAGAGCCGGAAAACTTCCTTCGCACATAAATTTAAAGTGTAAGGTCAAGACTTGACCTATAATTGAAGTTGGAATTTAAGAAACCTTAAGTAAGCCAAGCACCAGATGTCTTGTGACTGCAGGAGTTGTTTCCGTTCATAACAGGGACTACCAGGGATCAGCAAATAAAGTTATGATTTCATCTATAATTAATCAACAAAGAATATTGTGTTTAATAATTGGAAAAGCGTGGCCAAACCCATTCCACAAAGAGACTTTAGCGGGAAAATACAAACAAATACATCAATATTCCAGAGAACGGTCTTATTCAGACTGTGAAGGTTGTTGTAAATGTTCACGGAAATTTATTTAAGAAGTATAGCTTGCAAAATCTTTACATATACCGTATTCACTCGAATCTAAGCCGCATTTTTTTCCCAATGTTAATGTTACTAAAAATCGTGTGCGGCTTAGAATCTAAGGGGAAAAACTCGTTTGTTAGGGAAATTAGAGCAATTACAGGTTCATGTATGTGTGGCGGTGGTATCTATATAAGCCAGTAACAGCCTCCGGATTTAATTAATTATTTTCGTCCAGCGGTAAGTTACCTGCTTACGAATCCGAAGGTCGCAAGTTCTATCCTCCGCATTGGTGACCTTAATACTGAACTCAGAAAAACTGTCGTGGCCCCATCTACCCCCCGCAAGAGCAATCAAAAGCCGTCAGATCCACTTGACGCAGCAAACAAAGCCGTCAAATCCCCTGACGCAGCAGCAACAACTCACACTCTCACCATAACAACTATATCGTTCGTTCGCCTATCCACCGGCTCAATGATAAGGGAGTGTGTGGCGTGTATCTAAATAAGCCAGTAAAAGCCTCCGGATTGAAGTGATCTTTTTGGTCCAGTGGTATGTTACGTGCTTACGGATAGGTAGGTGCCGAGTTTTATCTTCCACAGATGTATTTAAAAGTTTATAATGCCGGGTAAAATAACTAATTATTCACTTCTTATTAGTTCACATTTTAAAATTATTTTACTTTCGTAAAACTGAATATCGATAAATCATTTTGCACAATTTTACATTTTTCTTATAAACTTGTTGAGAAATGGGGCTTAGAATCGACGGCTGCTTAGATTCGAGTAAATACGGTATATTATTCATTCGCACCGCAGATTGTGCGATCAACAAGCACTCGTAATATTTTTTCCATCAAATATTACATTCTTTTAAATATGAATATGTAAGCAAATCATGTATATATAGCATTATTATATCTATTTAATTTTCGTAACCAAAGCAAACAGAGATTTTGTGACCCAGTATAAACAATGTAATTTGTTTACCTTGGTTTAAGTGTTTAATTTGAACCACCAACCAGCCGGTCTACAACCATGTGCCGTGCAGCACTTTAGATAACTGTGCTGAAAAAGAAGTCCCTTTTGAGTCAAATGTTAAATGGCCTTGATACTTGTTCTTTGCTGTTTACGACTAGAAGGAGAAAGGGCTGTGAGCGACTTCCCCCGAAGTCGCTTCCTCACCGTCCTGCCTACCTAAAGGTGTTGGAGGAAACAAGACATGACCCGAAACTTCCATAATAATTCTTATTTATTATTATTCAAGCTCATTAATCAACCACAAGTTAAACCACAAGAGGAAGCCATAGGAGTGATATAAAGAAAGCAATAAACCCTGAGTTAACAAGCACAAGTAAATAGATCAATTTAACTTAATTAGTCTTAGCCTATAAATTCCTAATCCACTAACTTAGTACAGCGGCAAAACTCCGTTCTTAACTCAAGTTGCTTAAATTACTTAAAATCTCACCTTAGTAGGGCTGCAACAGATTCTCCGCTCCTTCCTCTTTACAAGTACCAAACTCTAACTTTATATACTCTATCTAATCTGCATATCAGGGATGGCTGTGAATTAAACGCGAATGCTAGCGCAAAGATTCCCCAAGAGGATTAGTTGGTGAAGGTCGGGTAAAGACCCATCACAGGGTTGCTCCCCTATCTCAAAAATGCAGACAATGCTCGATGTTGCAACAATATATCTAGATATCTGCACCTAAAATTGTCCGTTCTGAAGCTGTAACAATAGGCTATCCGCGAGATCTACCATCTCTAACTCAGATTTTTTTCCGTCCAGCCAAACTGGCACTTTAAACTACAACAATGTATCACAAATTTTTTTATGTCACTACAACATAATGTATAAATAGTCAACGAAGTAAGTAAATGATTAAAAACAATAGGGGATGATTATAGATGATAGTAGATGCATGTTGACGAAAGAGCCACAGTAAATTATGCCAGTACCATATTTCTGTTGACTCTTTTTTTCCTATGTCAAGTCCGAGGGGTGGCACAGAATTCCTCGGACGAGGATATGATTGAGTATAATGAGGAGAAATTCGTTTTAGAGAATATTCCAATGAAAAATGTTGAATATTCTCACATGATAACACCCACACGATTTCGAAACAGCAGGAAGTAATTGTTTTTCTTTCACTTTCACAATTTATATTACAGTAGAACGTTGCTTATCCGAACGTTTATTATACGAAGCGTCAAATATCCGGACTAGTTTCGTTTGTCAACTACAAGTACTGTTTATGAAAATGCATGAAATAAGCTGTGGCCAGATTTAGAAGGCGAAAAAGACTTCAATGACGGCCACAGGGAGGAGAATACCGACTTCGTCCGATCAATACCAGGATTTCAAGAATGCGATGAAGATGTAGAAACACCTGGATGGCATGCGATGCAGAAGACTGTGGATTTCAAATGCTAAATGATGACGAGATTGTGAGTTCCGTGCAAGAAGAATCTGACCCTGTCGACGAGATAAAACGGATGAATACGAGGACAACAACAACGTAAGTAGCAAGGGTCCATCAAATGCTAACGCGTTTTCTGTGTTAGAGACAGCTATGGAGTGGTACGAACAACAATCAGAGTGCTGTCCTACTCAACTACTGCTGCTCAAGAGAATTTGAGACCTTGCAGTGAAAAAACGAAGGTGTACAATGGTACAGCGAATAATAAGTGATTATTTTCCACAGAAAAGGTAAAATTGCGATATTTTGAACCTATTTTGCTTTTTCTTCAAGCTCGTTTTCCGCATGTGATGATTTTCAATATTCGTATAGTGTCCAGTTTCATATACTGCATGGATAGCATTCGGTTTTCGGTTATCCAAACAATCACATATCCGAACGGTGTCCGGTCCCAATTGATTCGGAAAAACGACGTTCTGTACTATAGAAACCAAAAACCACTGATGGCTTGTTAAGAGAATTAAAGGTCTTATTTCTATTTTTATTTTGCATTTTCATTGATCGGTTTTAACCGTATCTAACTTGGTGGGAGCGAATAGTCCTTATAGTCCTTAATAGCTTAGTCCCAGTCCCACCCCATTTTTTTTTTTTAATCTAGTTTTAACTTTTGAATTGGATTTTTATATTTTATTTTTGTCATTTTACCTTGTACTACTAAAACAGTGGGGTTTTTTTGTTAAATTTTTGTTAATTTAAATTTTATTGAAGCATTTTGAACATTATCTGACTTCATCACATTGCTATTGATATCAAATCAGTTTTCAGAAAAAATTTTTTTTTTTTTACCCTAATTTTATAGATAATAAAAATTGTTTTCCTTGCGTCTAGTTTAACCCTTTTAATTTTGGCTTTTCCTAAAATCCGCCCAATTTTCAATCAATCATCCCCCAATCAATAAAAACAAATTGAATTCTTATTTCTTTGATTTGCTACAATACCATTACTCTTTAGTGTTTATTTGGGTTCGGAAAGTGTTTTAAACTTTCATTTTACCCTTTCCCAAGTCAAATTTTCTGTGCCTCATCAAAATTTTAAAGTGAGAATTCAATAAACTATATTTGACGGTTTAAGCTAAAAATTTTAACCTTTTTGAGTTCCCACCGGCGTAAAAGCGTCCTCCCTCAAGTAGTGCCGTTAAAGGGGCCCGGCTTAAACCCCCTTTGGTGTATTTTGTGCAGGGCGGGCTTTTCATAAAATTTTCCAAAGCCTGTGGTTTGAATTATTTTGCGGTGGTTTGGGCAGGAAAGAATTTATTTATATCTGAGGATTTCCTTATTTTTTTGTTCCTTTTCTTGCCCCCCCCTCCCAATACATAATATACGCGCGCCTACGTGGAAAACGGAAGCACTGGGGAGCTAATCCCGTAACTTTTAATTGGCAGTTAAGGGATTAACTATAAACCGTACAAATTATTACGATGTGTTAATTTTTGTACATAAATTTATTTATGACAAGCCCATGAGGTCACTAGCAAACTTGTTCTTAACTTGATATTGTTAAATTAATGATAAAATGCTTTGCGAAGTACTGATACATTTATAAATATATTATAACTATGTATTTTATTTTTTATTATGTCGGAATATGTTTTTTTTGTTTTGTTTACTTTCAGTAAATGAATAATTTTTTTAAATAATCTTTTGTTTTTGACCTTTCAATATGCTTGCGCCTCAGTCATAGATTTATCACGCCCTCCTAAGGGGCGCGCCCCACAGTTTGAGAAACGCTGCATTAAGGCAAAAGCTTTATGGAACGTATTTTGAATTACCATTCTATTTCAATTTTTAATTCGTATTAGCTTAAGTACAGCTCATATATATATATAATAAACTTATTTCTTTTTCGTCTCCTAATATCTTCAAGATCTTATATATTATTTTTTTTAATTTAATGGTAGAAAAATTCTTTTGAGTTTCGCATTATGTGCTTTGGATCCAATTTATGCTAATTAAGGAATAAATTGTTTAATTTCGGTTATGGAGCTAGAATAAGTTTGTTATTTATTTCAGGTGTTGAATTAAGTATATGAACATTTTTATGATTTTAAACATTCATGCAATTACCATATTAAAATCCCTTAAAATTAATATTTAAATTAACTGAAAAAGCAGTTTTTTGGTATAAATTTCTTTACGTGTGTGAAGCATAAAACTGAAATTTCAAAACTAATTAGTGTTTCAAATTAATGGCAACACATAAACAGTTTCTGATTTTTTTTTTCCTTTTTTTGTGTGCGTATGTATATCATTGAAAGAAAGAAATCCATTATTTTTAGATATATATTTATTATATATCCTTTACAAAAACACAAATATTTACAGTTATACTACATATTTGTATATATATATATATATATACAAAAATACAAAAAATACAAAAACAACAAAAATACAAAAAACCAAAAAAACACAAAAATACACAAAAAAAAATACACAATACAACACAAAATAATACAATTCAATTGTAATATACACAAATTAAAAATAATACTCCAAATACTTTGGTGTACAAAGTACACACAACAAGAAAACAAATATTTACAAATTTTTTAGTTTAAGGTATTTTTATAATTTAAAGGTTTTTTATTTTACAATTAAGATTTTTTATTTTACAATTAAGTTTTTTTATTTTATAATTAAGGTTTTTTAAATTGGTTATGAATTAACGTTTTTTTTTGTTTCACGATTAAGGTTTTTTTTTTTTATTTTACAATTAAGGTTTTTTTTATTTTACAACTAAGCTTTTTATTTTACAATTAATTTTTTTTTTATTTTACAATTAAGGTTTTTTAGTTTACAACTAAGGTTTTTTTGTTTTACAATTAAGGCTTTTTATTTTACAACTAAGGTTTTTTTTATCGAAGTATCTTTTATAAAAGGAGAACATTTTGAAAAAAGGTAATTCTAAGTTAATTTTTTTCCAAAGTATTGCATTAAAGGTATCCGACTACTTTCGGAACCGTGATTTTGCAAAAGCGTGTAAATGGATAATATTTATGATATTTAGCGTCACTTAGATTAGACAATGTATATAAAATTGGGTTAAGAATAGTATTACAATAAAAAATTATTTAAGTACAATATTTTGACAAAAAATTAACTTAGAATAACCTTTTTCCAAATGTTCTCCTTTTGTAAGAAATGCTTTTATTGTATTAATATTTTGCTTGTATTCAGCTCAGACCTCTGTACAGAGGCTCAACTAGAATTTTTGAAACGCATAACTTGGAAGTCGGTTTATCCATGTTTTACGAAAACAGAAGGGAGAAATTTTAAGAAAATACGCCGATAATTATTTCAAATGGTTGTAACTCTGAAAATAATAGAAATTTTTCAAAAATCATAGTTGAGCCTCTATAAAGAGGTATAAGCGATATACAGGCAAAATATTAATACAATAGAAGCATTTTTCACAAAAGGAGAACATTTGGAAAAAAGGTTATTCTAAGTTAATTTTTTGCCAAAATATTGTATTTAAATAATTTTTTTTGTCATAATGTCCTTAAAACAATTTTATACATGTATTCTAATCTAAATGACTCCAAATATCATGGAAATTATCCATTTCTGCGGTTTTTTAAAATCACGGTTCTGAACGTAGTCGGATACTAAAAGCGAGAAAAAAATAGAATCCCATGAGAAAAAGTTCGTTACATAGAAAATGCTCTTCGCTATTGGGAGGTTATTTCACGAAGAAAATCGTGAAATGTTCTTGGTTCTAGAAAAAAGTTCGCTATATCAAAAAGTTCGCAATATAGAGGTTCGTTATATGGAGGTTCGACTGTAATCATACGCTTCAATTCATTCCATTTTATCTTCAATATACAGGGCGTCCCTAAAATAGCTCCCAAACTGTGCACAGCCAGATTCTTCGTTGAGAGTGAGTTCATAAAAAATACCGTAAGAATTTTACCTGTACGATCCATTGGACACATCAACAGCAACATATGCAAATATTTAAAAAGACAGATGTCTGCGGGGCATATCGAGGCAGGGTTATACGTTGAATGAATGAGCATACACGTCGCAGCAGCGCAGTGGCCACCGAAGTACAAGCAGCAAGCAGACGAACAACTAAATTCGTTTGTGTCGTCTTTACTCGTCTCGATACACCAATTCCTTGAAACTGTACCATAGAAAAAAAAATCCAATGATGTGAGATCTGGCGATCATGGCAACCGTAGAACTGGACCCCAACGTTCAATCCAGTGGCCGGGGATTCATATTGTGACGAAGTCGATCTCTTCCCCCTATTTTCTAACAGATCCCTTGCCCCTTGCCGACAGACATTACGAAAATTCCAGGAATTTCCCTAATTGCTGGGAAGGAATTTCGTAACTGGGTGTGGTCATGTTTCGGAACCTTTTTTCCCCGGCGGACCGGACTGTCAAAAAGAGGCGCCTTAACCTTGTGTTTTCACACTTTCCCGCAATTCGGTGACGACGGCGTGTCTGAAAACGTACAAACGTGCACACAGCCTCGGCACCTCTTGGACTAGTGATCAGGAAACGAGATCAATTTGGCGCGGCAGTAGGGTAAGAGATCAAGGGAGCCGAGATCGGAAGGCGGCAAAAGAACAAGAGGGATTGAGGCCGACAAAGAGATCAGAGAAGGATGACTAGGAGAAATAGAGAGGATATAAGAAGGGTGAGAGAGTCCGGACTGGAGACTGGATTTTGAAGGGAGCCGTTTGGACGTCCCTTGAGCGATAGAAAAAAGCGATAACGAGCCCGCGAAGTACAGTGGGAAGAAGAGCGGGAACAGCGGGAACGGGAGAGAGTGCGAAAGAGCACGGCGAATTTGGAGCCAGCGAACTCACTCAGACTCGGTGAGGAATTACCGAGAGTGAACCCTTTTTACTCACGATTTGAATAGAACTTTTCTCTAGCGGGCGAAGTTACGCCCTTATTTTATGTGAAAGAGACTCGAAATCATTACGGACCCTTTTGCTATTGAATTGTAAAAGAATATACCATTTTATTTTTTTGATGATTTTCATACTGAAATAATTACCCAAGAGCTGAGTGAAATCATTACAATATCCAGCCAATCACGTACAGGGGCACGGAAATGAGCCGGAATCCCAACACGAACCCTCATACATCATCATTTACTGTATTTTTCTCGTAAGCAATGGACCTGTGACAACCATGCGGATGCAAATCGTTGTGAGCCACGTCATCTCAATGCACTATAAATAATTTTTCCACCAAAGAAAATCAGGCAGCTTGGCAGTTCCCGTTCCAATGTGCACTTTGTTTTAACCTTGTTCATCAAACCGTTTTGTTGTTATAATTTTAACCAATTCTTAATGTTTTTTAAAGTAAGCATTTTTAATGAAAGCTAAGTTTGTTCTTAAAAATGGAATTTGATCATTACTGGTGTTAGAATTTATTGGTGGTCAAAGATCATACAAGTACAGTTTTTCTGGGCATTTTTTTAAGTACTCCCAAAGAGGAATTTGGCTGTGCAGAGTTAAAGCCCTATTTTTGGAACACCCTGCACAATATATGTATGTACTGCACGGGTAAATGATTTGAGAGCACATAAAATTTAACTGACAAGAAACAACACTACGACTGCGTTTATAAATAACTGAATCATACACCTATCCAATGCAAGTAAACATAGTCGCCTTTTTCACTTTTCCTTATCTGAAGTGCTGGGGTTTTTCCCAAGATTATCAATTTTCGAATCTTCTGCAAGCGTCATATTCTTTGAAGTGGCACATTTGATATTCCTCTTGAACATTTGCATGAATCATTTCTAATTGTCATCTTGCAACAACAAAATAATAATAATAATAATTTGTCTTAACGTTTTTACGCGTGTGAGGGGAAAACTTACATATAACCCTTATTTTAGAATAAGAAATTTATAAACCCTTGTGCTTTATGGAAACATCTGAAAATGTTTTAACGACATGCAATGAACATTTAAATTTTGTAAAGAATTATATTTATGTCTTATTTATCTTGGAAGACGCAATACGAATTATAACCGAATGTTCAGAGCTAGATGTTGTTCATTACTTTAAAATTTTTGAAGCTAACCTCAGTTGTGTGGACTGGGTATGTTATAATAGTAACATTGAATAAAGACGGTAACAATCTAAAAGAAATCTTTTCGGCTAGATCAGGGGTGGCCAACACAAATGCTCTTGCGGGCCACTTCGGAAAAACATTATATAATCCCGTGGTCTGCAAATAAAAATATATATCTTTATATTAGATTTGGACCTTTTACAAACATTTACTGTAGTGAAGATCTACGATAGAATGAACTATTATTATATAGTTTTCATTATTTTTCATGTATACGGACATGGATAATAAGATAATAATAATGCAATGTGTTGTGGCGCTGCAATCGTCACCCCCACTTCGCTCACCCACACTTGTACATTCTCTTGCAAGGGAGACACTGCACAAAGCAGTCACAATAAATGTTTATGCCTTAAAAATCGCATTTTAATTAAATACAGTACCATTCGCATTAATACAATGATTAAATAATGTGTAATTTATATTCAAAGAATGAGATGCTTGTTTCTCCATTCTCTTTCGCGTTTAGTTTTTGCAAGTCTAACTCAATGCGTAGTTTTGTACATCGTAATTGCAAATATTATAATTGCAACGTCCGATAAGTTTGAGCCGATTTATGTTTGATAAATTTCGTTTTCGAAAAGAACGATTCAAAGGTGTAAATTGAAAAAAAATAACAGGAATCACGTGTGACGCTGAGGAGTATCGCTGCACAGTATTGCCCACTTTTAATCCTTTAACGGGCACAAAGCTAAAATACACTTTTCTGTGATAAAATACTTGATAAATGTAATGTTCTCATCCCCTATAAACATTATTTAGTCACAAAAAAAATATCTGATCAAGTTTTTTTTCCCTGGGTGGTGGCTAGACGTTATAGCCACTGCGCATTTACGACATTTAACTTACTTTTCAAGACAGAAATAATGAATCATATTACAATAAACTTTTCATGAAAAATTGACATTTATGTAATAACTATTTCAATAACAATTAAATAGAAAGTATAAGTGTAATTAAATAATAATAGAATAATTGTACAGCATAGAATAGTTACTAAGAATATATATAGAATACTTAGAATATACATTGAAATTGGTATATATCCACATTTTATATTTTATTTAATTTTAGTATAAAAGGTTAGAAATAAAGTAATATTTCTGAGAATTTAAATTAGTTATTTCACAAATTTTAATGAACTATTTATACTGTGGAACTTTATAATATGCAAACGTTTTTTCCGAGCAGAAAAGCTGTAATGAAAGATTTTCGAACCCGAGAATCTTGTACACAAAGTTTGTTTATATTTCCGACCCCCAATATTCTCACATAATTCTGTGGAGAAAAGCAAAAATTTCTAGATCATTTTCTGTTCTATGTGGGCAGTGGATAGAGCCTCTAGCCACACAAAAGCTTTCAAAAAACCTAAATAAAACCTTTTTTTTTAAATTGCAAATTTGCGTAATTCATTCTGATGAGAGAAAAGTATACTTAAGACATGCTGAAATTTTTTTCAAATATTAGAAATTTGATTTATAGTAATCAAAATACACACAATTTGTAGATTTACACCGAAAAACACTGTTTTTAACTACCCATTAGGGGACATGAAATGCAAAAAGGCATCGTCCTACCATCTATATTGATTTTTATGCGTTTTAGCTTCAATTAACTCTTGTGGATGGACTAAATATCCATCACCCGCTTGTAGAAAATTTTTTAATAAGTGGCTAGACGTTTTAGCCACTGCCCGCTAAAGGGTTGAGTAACCATAAAAGCAGAAGCAACGTGTTAAAATAGAAACAATTATGGCATTTTTATTTGTTATAAAACACTACACTAAAAACAAAAATATTTGCACAAAACAATCGTATTTTGTAAAGTTGTAAAAAAATAGAATCTCGCGGGCAGCAAAATTATTCAGGTTGGCCGCATATGGCCCACGGGCCGCGGGTTGGTCACCCCTGGGCTAGACTATGGAACATTAAAAGAAGTAGACATAGACTTTGCTGGATGGATACAATCAAGCAGAACTGTTTGGACCTTAAAACTAAGAATTGGAGAAGTTAGGCTGCAAGTATAGAGGTGGTTGATTGATTGAATATTAACGTCGCACTGTTCAGCTACACGAGAGCTTTTGGCGACGGACCACGTAATTTTGAACCATGGTCAAGTGACGATAGAGGTGGTTGAAAACGTTTGGTTCAGAAGGTCTTGACCCATCTTGGGTTGTTGCGCTATAGATGATGAAGTATGATTCCTGATTTGATGATAATGTTTCAGAAAACACATTCAAGTAAATAGTAATGATTTTATTGAAAGTAGAATGTATGTTAATTCTAATCCCTCATTTGTGGTTTGAGATAAAGGGGTTATAAATTGCTCCAAATCCCTTAAATTTTTATTTTACTTTCTCTGAACAGCTCAGCAGTGGCGTAACGCTCACCCCTGCATTGCGATAGGGGGGCAGGATTCTAAGGGGTTCAAAGTCTAACTGATGCCATGTATGTACTTAACCAATTTATAAAATATTAAAGTCGAAACCCGACTTTGAAGGGGCGGGAGCCCTAATATTCTCCGTTACGCCCCTGCAGCTCAGTCTAATTTTTTTAGTAGATTCGAGGACAATAATAGATTAAAATGACAATCACATAACTGACAGTTAATAGTAATACCGATGACGTTCAAATCATGCAGCCCCTCAGGGGGCTCACCTTCTTTAGGTGGGTACGGGTGTCCACAATCCCGAGGTACCCTAGTGATCTTTTCCTTTTCCCAAGGGGTTTACTATCTTTGGTAAACACGGGTGTCACGACCCCGGGGTACCCCAGTGATCCTTCTCTATTTTCGACCCTCCATCTTGTCATCCAATTTCTCCTTTTTTCTTCTTTTCCCGTCCAGACCACAGACCTATGAATATTTGGCGCAGTATAGCCAAAACTGGCTCTTGCGCCATAAAACACCAAACTCATCATCATCATCATCTAATCATGCAGATAATTAGGAATATTTCAACTTTCTTAATAGTGAACTATTTGAAAGAAATAGAGAGATGCAAGAAGAGGGTGTCACATTTTTTTTTTTTGTATTATCAAATGAAAGGGGGAAAATGAGATTTATTTCCTCTTCGTGTGTGTGTTCCTTTTTTTCCCCACAATTTATAAAAATCGGCTTAAAATAATTTTTGAGAAATGATTTTTTTTTTGAATGACAAAAGTAATTACATTAGGTAATTCTCTAGATGTAAAACACTTAGAAATGTGTAATAATAAAATGAACCTATTTTTATCCTTTAATGAACTAATTTCTTCTGTCTAGATATGTCACAGAAACAAAAAGAAAATTATTTACGTCGGAATAATGGAAACAATTATAAAAATTAACTTGTAATAAATAGAATGCATTACGTAAGTAAAATGCTTTGCTCGATTTCGGGAGAAACACTGTCGACATCCATTCCGGGACTTTTCGAAGTTCGAATTCAATTAACGAGGGCAGTACGAAAACAGTATTTTAAAGTAGTCGCAATCTAGGGGAATATATTTCTTTATTATATAAACCTATTTAATTTCTTTTACTTCACATTTTTAAAATACTAATTTACTATTTCTATACTAACAAGGAGAGGGCACGACTAAGGAAATTCATTTCGGGTCGAGACTTGGTGTAATAGTTGTACTCCTTTAGGGTGTTCAACCCTTAATGTAATTCCGTCGAATGGCCAGCCAATTCGGAGAAAAAGCCTTCGAATTTCATGCTTAGCTTTTATACAATTAAGTTTCAATTTCCTTTATCGACCCAGTGGCTCAATTGGTAAATCGTCTGCCTTCGGTGCGGGAGATATTCGATCCCCAAAATCTTTTCTTTCAGTTCCTTTGGTTATTTTTTAAAATTAAATAAATTTATTTATGAAAGGTTTTTTAAATTATATTTATTATAAATTATATTTTTTAAATTATATTATTTTAACATTATATTTATGTAATAATTTTTTGTTTTATAAAGTAAAAAATAAATAAATAAATTTATTATTTAAAAATATTAATAATTAATCATTAAATAAAATTATTTAAAAATATTTTTAATTTAAATTAATTATTCATTAAAATTACTTAAAATTAATACTAATTAAACATAAGGAATTATTAATTTAAATTATTTAAATACATTTATTAAAATTAATGATTTATTAACATTACTTAAAATTAATATTAATTAAAAATAATTAATTAGTATTAATTAAAATTCCGTAAATACATTTATTAACATTAATTATTCATTAAAATTATTCAAAATTAATATTAATTAAAATAATTTTTTAAAATTAATTAAAATAATTCATTATTATTAATTAAAATTATTCAAATTATTTAAATACATTTATTAAAATTGTTTAAATAAATTTATTTAAAAAGGGCTTATTAAATATTTCATATAATTATAAAATAATTAATTTAATAATAATAATAATTATAATATATTTTATAAATTATTTTATATTATATATATAATATTTCATTTATAGTATATTGTATTTCACATTATAAAACTATTTGTAAATGATTTTTATGTAAAATATCATTTAATACTTTTTATATATTTTATTATAAATATTATTTATTTATATAAAAATATATTTATTAAACGTTATAAACATATTAATATAATTACAGTAATTTTTTTACTTTATAAAATGCAAAATAATTGCGTAGAATATCATTTAATATTTAATAAACCTTTCATAAATAAATTTATTTAATTTTAAAAAATAATTAAAGTAATTGAAAGAAAATTTTTTTGCGTGATTCGTACTTGGATCCATTCGCACCGAAGGCAAACGATTTACCAATTGAGCCACTGGGCCGGTGGAGAAAATTGAAACTTAATTGTATAAAAGCTAAGCATGAATTTCGAAGGCTTTTTTCTCCGAATTGACTGGCCATTCGACGGAATTACATTAAGAGTTTAACACCTAAAGGGGAAAACAACTATTACACCAAGTCTCACCAAATTTCCTTTGTCTGCCCTCTCCTTAAGTTTTCAAATGTGGCCACGGATGCCTAGTGGTTATGGTCGCAAACTCGTGGGCGGCATGTCAGGGCATATAGAGGGGCTGGTGCAGGTTAAATCTATCGTGGCTCAAAAGTTGGCCGTGGACGTGGTGGGGATGTTTTGAGAAGAGGGTGCCAGCTCAGATGTCCTTCTCGTCACCTGACCGAGGTTCAAAATTGCGGGGTTCATTGCCAATAAACTTAGCTGGTGAATGAACGGAAGAAAGAAAGCTGCAGATAGG
Organism: Trichonephila inaurata madagascariensis; assembly: GCA_019973955.1. Classification (NCBI taxonomy): domain Eukaryota; kingdom Metazoa; phylum Arthropoda; class Arachnida; order Araneae; family Nephilidae; genus Trichonephila; species Trichonephila inaurata. The sequence continues at coordinate 38,187 of BMAV01012907.1, forward strand.
AGAC
>BMAV01012908.1:0-39376 GCA_019973955.1 Trichonephila inaurata madagascariensis
AAAAAAAAAATTTTTTAAATTTCAGTAATCTTCGTTTTTTAAGGTTTTGGATATTAAAGGGGGAGAAAAATCAAAAAGTAAATGACTTAAGGGTATTTAAAGGGGATGACCAATATGAAGCTCACGTTTTTTTTTTTTTCGATTCGATTAACGTCGTGGGGAATATGTGGATCAGAGCTTATCCTCCTCCCCTTATCTGATATGTGATGGAGCTTGATGAGTGGGGAAACCTGAATGGAAAATACGATTTTCTCCTGGGTAAAATTGAAAGGAGGCAATCTGATTGGATGGCAGCAAAAGGTACAGGGATGACGCCAGAGTCTAGGTTGTAGTCTTCTGAGGATTTCGGCGGGAAAAAAACCAGATGAATTTGGCGGGAACAACTGAGATGTGAAGAGGGAGCATTGCGATTGGATGGTGACTGCAAGTGAGAAATCTCTCTATTGGCTGCCCTGGAGCTCACGTATCCCATCTTCCACAAACAAAAAGCGAATCACTGCTCTTCTTTCCTCTTTTGACACCAGGGCAACCAATAGAGTGTCAGCTCACTGATCCTCTCGACCAATAGCAGACGTGTCTCTCTCCTCCTTAGCATGAAAATTCTCTGCAGATTTTGATACCGACGAAACCAGCCATCTTAGTCACTCCCACTTTTTCCTTCCGTGTCCACCAATCAGGAAGCTCCGTTTCAGTAAAGGCCACTCAATATCAGAGCCAGAATACCTTCAGATATGGTATGGAGGAACGCTTCGCGTTCCATTTCCCAATGATGTGCAGCGTTTTTCTTTCCTCTTTGGAGCAGATCGACAATAGAGGTGTCATGTTGAGAGGTCTGCTGTACTCCAACGACTACGAGGAATGATGAGTAACACGCTGGATAGAAGTGTTGCCTACTAGCCCTCATTCAGAGCTTGATAATAGTGCTGATGCCAAACCTTGGAAAGAGAAATTGCAAAAGTCCCTTTATTTTTACTTTCCCTCGTATATCAAAGTGCATTCTAAAATTCGAAACAATTATTATCAGCAATTTTGAAGTTAATTTAAATCTAATTTTATTCACATTCGTATCGAAACTTTTAAGATACATATATATAAATATATATATATTAAAAGTAAGTTTACTATATTTAACCGTAGTCTGTATAATGCAGATAAAACTGTACGTTTTTTAAAACTTTTCTTTGAATAAACCTTATCTACTTAGTCAACTTGAACATATTTAAAAGGATTAATGAACTTAGCTTTTATTGTTTAATTAAATAAATTTGCATTTAATTAAGGGCTTTCTCAAAAGCATTTGTTTTCAAAAATACTTAAATATTATTTTTAAAACAAAACATTTGTGATGCTTAATGATGCCAAGTAACAACTCAGTAGTTTCTTTCATTTGTTTGTTTCTTTCATAATTATTTCAACTCTAGAATTTAAAGATAAAACAAAAATCAACCGTTTATCTGTAGTTTAATTCAATCACTTTTCTATATATAGCTCTTTTTAAAATCTTTATTTGAATAAATCTTATCCAGTGAGTAAAAAAACTTGGACACGTTTTTAAGAAGATTAATGACCTCTGTTTTTATTGTTTAGTTAAATAAATTTGCGTATAGTTACAGGGTTTTTCAAGAAAAAAGTCTTAGTATCCTTTTAGAAGCATTTGCTTAAAGATCTCAAGCAATAACTGAATATTCGAGCTCATATGTGTGTTGGGTTTTGCGTGCTATTATTTGATATTTTCTATTATAATTACTTCAACTAAAAATTTAAGAATAAACCATTGCAAATTTTCCCTTATGAGACAAATATATTTCCTTCATTTAATTTTTAAAATTTAATTTCATTGTTTGATGAATTTTTTTGCAATATTTAAGAACTCATTTATTTCTTGACGTAAAATATTTTTTATGTTTACATATACTATTACTGCAACGTAAATACATCCGTATGGCTATCTTTTTTTATTACGGCATTTGTGAAAATAATATATTTGCAAACATAATAAGTTTATATACACAGTTGTATTTAAGAATTTCATTTCCTGATAGCAGCTTTATTGATATTTTATGTATCAAAAGCCAAAAAACATGACTCTGCTTCTATTATGTGGCCGCGGTAGCCGAGTGGTATAGGTATCGGATCGTGGCTGGCTTTGTCACGAGTTCGAGTCCAGTATCACTAAAGACCCGCCGTGTAGGGCAGCGATGCACGCTAAATATGCCGAGAGCTGAAACGTCCTCCCGTTGGTGTGGTAGTTAGGAGAGGGGGTGCCAACTCAGGTGTCGTCCACGTCACTTGACCATGTTTCAAAATTACGTGGTCCGTCGCCAAAAGCCCTCGTGCAGCTGAACAGTGCGACGTTAATATTCACTCACTCACTGCTTCTATTATAATCACAGTTTTAAAATTTTACAATTACGTATTGAAGTTCAAAAAAATTGTTTCCATAAAAGTAATATAATGCCGAATCAAATAATTCCTCTTCACTTTATTTTATACATTTTTTTTCATATGGAAAAATATGCTGCGAATAAAATTTGGGAAGACTTTTTTCTTACATTTAACTGAAATTCTAACGAACTTCACGGTAAAGCCAAAAGTCTTCAAATTCTTACATCCAAAAAAAACCTCTTGTTTTGCTTCTTTAATACCTTCTACCGAGAAAATAGAAACTTTCAATTACGACAACTTCATCGAGCGAACACGGTGGTTAAGAAAATAAAAAAAATTATAAAATCTCCATCAAACTGAAGTCTTACATTACATTGTTCGCTAGAAATCTTTTTCCCCTCTTTTTAAGTTATAGATTTTTTTTTCATCATCTTGGTTTATGTTCTGTGGCAATAATGAAGGTAAAAAACAAGGGTTTTCTTTTTCTTTCTATCTCTGTCCTAATTCACTTACACCTTTTTAGGTGCTGACTTTGAGGCGCCATTTTCAGTTATTTTATATCGTCTGATATTTATCTAAGTTCGATTCTTTATTAAATTGTTTACCAAATATTATTTTTCTTTTAAACAAAAATTCAGTGGTAGTTTTTTTTTTTTTTTTTTTTCTCTCTCTCTCTCTCTTTGTGCTTGAATTCCTCAAAAGAAATTTATTATTAAAAAAATTTAAGGGGCTCGAAATCTAATTACTTTTTACCTTTGTTTACAAAGCTCATGTAGTTTAATTTTTAGAAAACATTTTTAATTTCTTTGACAATATTACTTAACGCATTCCTTCAATAATTTTATTATTCTTAAATTTTTCGTTGTAATAATTTTTAGGAAATTTGTAACAAAAACAGAAGAAAAAATCATTTTAACTTAGCTCTCTCCTTCGAGATAAATTTTAAACTTGATGAAAGTTGACGAAAAACAAGTATATATGAAATTATGTTAAAAATAAGTATAATGAAAGAAAATCGCGTTATTTCTTTAATTTTATGTAGAAGAAAAATTGAATTTTGTTGAGAATCGAAATAAATTTTTTTCCACAGTCTACATAACTATAAATTACTGTTGAAGATTTTTACTCATAAAAATCATTAAATAAGCATCGTAATGCCAGAATCTAAAGTAACTTATATTTATTAATTAAAAAGAGTATCGCGCGCACGCGTATAAAACTTACAAGCATGCGAGGCTCAAACATTTGAATTATTTTAATGTAAACAAAGGGCTCAAGCCTGTCAATCTGCTTAAATGGAACAAACATGATATCCAGCACTATTTATATTGCTTCAGTTTAAGGTATCCGACTATGTTCGAAACCCGTGATTAAACCTTTTGGGAAAATTTTCATGATATTTAGTTGTCACTTAGATTAGAATGCATGTATAAAATTGTTTTAAGAACATTTTGACAAAAAGAATTATTTAAATACAATATTTCGGCAAAAATTTACTTAGAATAACCTTTTTGAAAATGTCTGTTTTGTGAAAATGTTTATTATAATAATATTTTGCCTGATTTAGCCCTTTCTGTACAGAGGTTCAACATGAGTTTTGAAAATTCAATTATTTTCAGAGTTACAACCCATTGAAATAATTATCGGCTTTTTTTCTTAAAATTTATCCCCAGTTTTTGTAAAACATGGATAAACCTACTTCTAAGTTAATACTTAAAATTTAGTTGAGCTCTGTACAAAAGGTCCGAGCTATAGACAGACAAAAAAATTATTATAATAGAAGTATTTTTCAAAAGGAGAGTATTTTGAAAGGGTCATTTGTGTTCATTTTTGTCCCAAAAAAGTGTACTTAAATAATTTTTTACTGTAATACTATTTTTAAAACAATTTTATATACATTTTCTAATCTAAGTGACACAAAATATCATAAATATTATCCATTTACACGCTTTTGCAAAATCACGGTTCCGAATTCCCTGAGCTATAGCACATTCTTTTGAAATTCATAGATTAGAATCAATAGTCGTTTCTTACCATGGATCATTATTTATGAAGCGAAATTCTTAAACTTCTTTAATCTTTATGGGGGTTTTTTTTGAACCGGTGAAATAAAATTTTTTTTCCTTACGATTTGTATTATTATGCCATCAGTATTACATACAGTAATATCCCGAACTTAGCTATAGGTGGGATTGAGTGATAACCGCGAAGTGAAGTTATGATTTCGCATATCAATATATGTAAATTTTTTTAGTTGTGCCAGAGAAAAAAGGAAGTAGTAATTTAAAGGGAAAAAATGTTTAGTTAAATCTTAGATAACACAAATAGAAAATTGCTAACTGGAATTATTTCGTTGTAGAAGGTTTCATAAAATCTAACAAAATAATAAAACCAAAAGATTTTTTTTTTTTCCTCAAAAAACTTTTAAACCCTTAATTTTTTATTCCTTGTTTGTGGGGAAAATACCTTACATTGGTCTAAATTTTCTGTTTTAAACCCTTTTTTTAAATGCTCGGTCTTCTTTAAAAACCCCCAATGTCATTTGATCATTGAACGGGGTCTGTAAAAGTTTTGGTTTTTTTGTTTTGCCATGATTTTATGAGCTCATCCATTGTCAGCTCTTGATTGTGGGAGAGTCCAGCAGTTCTTGAATGTCATCACTATCCACTTCTAAATTTATTTGCCTAGCAAGATCGACAACTTCTTCAATTACATTACCAATTTTACAAATTTTTCTTTTCTCAAACAGAGGACGAATCGACGAGATTTTGAAAATCGCAGCTTGTTGGGGGAAATCGGGGGGAAATCAGGGATTCTAATTTTTTAACAACTTGCAAATATGTGAAATCATTTTTGTTCTTGCTGACTTTGAATGTAATATTTTTTAGTTAAAAATAAAATCGGGAAAACTTCCACATAGATTTAAGTAATTTTAAGTAATTAAATGTTTGTAAATATTGTCTGGTCAGAAACTTTTTTTTTTCTCTTACATTTTTACCAAAATATTTTCTAAAAATTTAGTTAATGAGCATAAGATAATGAAAACAAGGAAACAAAACTGCACATAATGCTAATAAGTATTCACTGATCAGTTGATCAGTGATCAGTAAAATAACGAGAAAGAGAACAAATATTTTGTTCATTAAGGGCTCTAAGCGATTACTACAAATATCGAAACAATTCAATTTTTAATGATAGACAAGTAACAAAAAAAATTTTAAATCGATTCCTACTTAGGTCAGTAAGGGAAAATTTTATTTTAGTTACTTTATATTAAATAGATACAATGAATATAAGTATGTATATACATATGACAGAATCACAATATTAAGTAACAAAATAGAAACCGATTTTCCTTCCAATTTTCCATTTTCCTTCCTATATAGGGTGTTGGATTTTTTTTTTTTTTGTTTGTTACTATTTATTCGTTAATTAAATTTTATTACCGTAAAATCCGGCGTATAATGCGCACTTTGAACACAAAAAATCAGATAGAAATTTACGGGTGCGTTATGTCGGGGATAAAAAAAGATAGCTTTAAAATAAAAAAATGAGCATAGGGAAAAAAAAAATTTAAAATTTAGCATAGATCGAAATACTGTTTATTTAAAAAAAAGGCATTCCCCTTTTTCAAAGGTTGTAGTTCTAGAAGTATATTTTTTTTTTCTAAAGCTTGGAATGTTAGGTAACATAATAATGAATAAATGAGACTGCAAAATATAAGAGCATTGTGTGCGTAAAAAAGGGGATACGCGTTATACGGCGAATATACGTAAAAAATTAAAAAAATTGGGGGCGAAAGTATAGGTGGGGTTATAGCCGGATTTTATAATATTCTAATAAATCAGTATAGTAAAAAAGAAATAACATTTTCAGAAATTGCGCCATCCCAGGTGGGATTCGAACCCCCCCAAACCCTATTAAAAGTCAACCGCTATTCATTTTCGCTACAGGGGAAAAATAAACGATTTTCCTTTTCCCTATATTGTTGGACTTTATTTTTTTTCTGTTGTTTTTCATTTTTTTTAAAATTTAAAGAACAATTAATATTTGGGAAAAAATTTTTTTCATCAAATTCATCCACTAAATTTTTAAAAAATTTTTTAATTGAATGAATGAATAAAAAAGTATTTTTTTTCGATTAATTTGGGAAAAGTGGTGTGTGTGTGTGTGTGTGTGTGTGTGTGTGTGTGTGTGTGTGTGTGTGTGTGTGTGTGTGTGTGTGTGTGTGTGTGTGTTGTGGTTTTGTGTGTGTGTGGTGTGTGTGTGTGTGTGTGTGTGTGTGTGTGTGTGTGTGTGTGTGTGTGTGTGTGTGTGTGTGTGTGTGTGTGTGTGTGTGTGTGTGTGTGTGTGTGTGTGTGTGTGTGTGTGTGTGTGTGTGTGTGTGTGTGTGTGTGTGTGTGTGGTGTGTGTGTGTGTGTGTGTGTGTGTGTGTGTGTGTGTGTGTGTGTGTGTGTGTGGGTTGTGTGTGTGTGTGTGTGTGTGTGTGTGTGTGTGTGTGTGTGTGTGTGTGTGTGTGTGTGTGTGTGTGTGTGAAGTATTGAAGTAGCGTTGTTCTGTGTTGGTTTGTTGGGATTGTTGTCATATCTGGTTTAGTGAAAACATCTTCAGAATTAATTTTCCTCTGATTTATATATTCTACATAGCGTAGCTGTTCAACCCTTTTTTATTTTTTCACATCTTTTTGGGAAAAAATGCGAAAACAGACAAAATTCAAAACATCTTGACGGCCACTCCCAGACAAAAAAACTGCGTTATTTACATTCTTAATGATGAAGGAAAAAGCAGACAAAAGAGACCGATTACAAAAAGTTTTTTTGCGTTTATACCGGCGAGCAAGCGCGTGATTATTACGTAATAGTAGTTCGTTGGATAAGAATGGGCGGGGAAAGGGTTTTTGGACGACCGATAAGGGTTGGGGGTTACAATGTTTTTTTAAAAACCCAAAAAAATTAAAAATTTTTTTTTTGAATATTAGTAAAAAAAGTTAAAAAAAAAGGATACTAGGATTTTACACATACACACCACATATATATAAAAAGGGAGAGAGTGAAATAATAGTAGGAATTGAATAAATTTAAAGTTATTAAGTTACTAAAGTAAGACTACGAAGATTTTATTTTGTAAAATGAAACATCTTATTTTAAATCGCAGAAAATACTTTAAATATGTATAAAAAGTGCAAAACCCAAAATATGCTAATATACTCTATTTGATTACCTAAAACAAACAAAATACGTTAAAATTAAATTGATTACGGCTAAAAAATATATAACTCTAGTTAGAAAAATGTTTCAAAAAAATGCAGGGAAATAACAACAAATATTTTTAATATTGAAATGTCTACATTTAAAAGAAAAACTAGGAAAAAGTTTTAGTTGCGAGTCGCCATAAAGTCGTTCAAAGAGAAACCTCCATTCGCAAAATTGAAATGGAACAAGCTTTAATGTACTTGTCAAATATTTGTCTCAGTGGAAAGACTTGGGGGCCCCAAAACGGGGGGACCTTTTTTTTCCGAAAAAAAAAAATAGGGGAAAAGGGAAATATTTAAAGTAATGGATGATGCTCGATATCAGGCCTCCCAAATCAAATATTGAATCTTCTTTATGAATTTAACTTTCGCATAAATCAATAATTGCTAAAATCCAAAACTTTTTTCCAAACCATTTCTCAATAGATTTATATGCATTTTTTTTTTGTAAAAGTAAAAATACACAAATGAAATGCATCGTAGTTTTAGATAAGGCTTACTTTAACTTAGATATTTTTCAATGAATAAAAACAGGGAAAATATATGCCAAAACTGAAATAAATATATTGAAGAAATTATGTGTTGCACTGAAAAAATAATTCTAAATTATTTTTGTCGTCTTTTATTAGCTGCTTGAAGAAAAACATTCAGAAATAATACTGATAGAAATTTAAACAAAAAAAATGGAATAATTTTTAAATAGAGGCTGTATAAAATGTTTTTCTTGAATAAAAATCGCAGTTTTTTGTGAAATAAAATACATTAACATCTCATATAGCCCACTCGGTGAAAAAAAAAGAATTTTAAAAAATCTTTTGCTGTTAAAATCTCCATTAGAGATCACTTAAAAAATCGATTCTTTGTTATTTTATATTCTAAGGCACATTTTTGTTAGGTGAAAAAAATTTTCCCAAAGAAAAGTTACTTTTAAAAATTTTTTAAAAAGAAACTTTTTAAAAAAAAGAATTTTTTTTTTTTTTTAATATTGAAAAAAAGAAAAGTATCAAAAGGGAATAATAAACATAAAAAAAAACAAAAATCTGTGTTTTTCCCAATTAATAGTCATATTCTGATTTAGATAAATCTTTTTAAAAGGAGTTTCCAGCGTCATGATTTTTAGAGAAAAAAATAATTTCTATATAGAGAGAAAAAGAGATTTGTAAAATATTTATTCTATCCATCACACATTCCTTTGATTTATTATTATTCTTATTCTGTAACGGGTCTTTGATTTATTATTATTCTTGTTCTGTAACGGGTCTTTGATTTATTATTATTATTATTCTGTAACGGATCTACCTACGAACCTTCCATTAATCTTCTAGAGGTAAAATTAAAACTGTAATTTTTGGAAAACTTTCCCCTCAAAAGAAGATTTTTATTTATAAAATTTGTTCTATTTAAGCATTGGAAATTTAAAATTTACCGAGGGTTAGTAAAAGAAAAATTGGGGGAGTCTATAGTTTATAATTGAAGATTAAAAGTGATTAAAATTGTGAACTAGATTTACGACCGGAGGTCGTATAATTAGAAAAGATATTTACAGTGAATTCTAGGGGTTAGAAGCCCAAGGAGTGCCCCCAAGAATGGGGGTTAAATTAAATTATATTTATATGTTGAAAGTAACCTTAAGTCGTGTGATTTCTTTTCCCAAATTTATTTACTAATTGCATTTCTTCCCCCTTTAGTTGTGTTGATTGAGAAAAGGGATAAATAAGTTTGATTTTAAAACTTGTTATGGCTGATCTCTCTTTGCTTGAATCCCCGAAACACCACAAACCTCTAGTAGGTTGTTACAATTCAAATGTTAAATATCATGGGACACCTCCACCCTCTTAATATAGAGTCGGTTTTCCCCCAGGTGAAAGTACGGAAAATTCGACGTGGCATTAAAAATTTTCGCCCGAAGCCCTCCAAGAAATTTTCCCGCCCCATCTGCCTCCCGGCAGTCCAAAATTTTAAAAAGCGTTTCCCCGGGTTGGATTATGGTCCCCAACTTTTTCTAATTTCTACTTTTTAAATTTTTTTAATTTCATTTTCTACATTTTCTAATATAACCCATATAAGTTCTATAAAATTCTTGTCTGGCGATCTTTTTTAAAATCATTCACTGGAATTGTTAAAGAAAATTCTTTAAACAAATTTCCCCCTTAATAATGCTGTATATAGACGCAAAGACCCAAAAAGGAACTGATTTTTAAGAACCGCGTTTTTCCCCCCAACATTTTTCCCTTATAATTTTTTTCATTAAAGACAATTGATAGAAACAATAAGGACTATCATTTTAATCATTTGTTTCAAACAAAACAAAAATGCAATTGGGTGAGATTATAACATTTCTAAATATAAGTTGGTATAAATTTTTAATTTCTTTGGGATAACAGTGTGTAATAAATATTAGTAAAAGGAAATCTGCGTATGGTTTTTTTGGAAACCCAAAATGTTGCATTCAATTTTAAAATTTTGATATACAATGGCAGATTTATCCTTCCACTAAAAGGGGAGGGCCGGTAGCCCAGTGGTAAAAGGTATTGGATCATGGTAGGCATGCCCTTGAGTTCGAGCCCAGGTACCCAAGACCCGCCGTGTGGGGCAGCGATGCACATTAAATCTGTCAAAGACCAAAACATCCCCCCTTGGTGTAGTAGTTAGGAGGGGGGGGATGCCAGCTCAGGTGTGCCCCGCCCGCGACCATGGTTCAAAATTCTGGTCCGTCCCCCAAAAAGCCCTCGTTTTTAGCTAAACCCGGTGCGACGTTAATATTCTCCCCACTCACTAAAAGGTAGGATAAAAGATCTTGATATCCAAAACTTTTAAAAAGAAAAATGTCCCTATTTTGCGATGTTGATAACTGCAGCAATACATTAATTGATTTTCTATGAACTTTTTTGGATACGGGCCCAAGGGGGAAATTCAAATTTAAATTAAAATCATTTTAAAATTTCTTTTTTCAAATAACCGTCCATTGCAATTCACAAAATTCTTTTTTTTAAATGAAAGCAGGGGGGAAAAACAAAGAACAACGGCCCCAAAAAAAAATGGATCTTTCATCAAATTAAGAGTTCTGCTGACGGGAATGGAAAATAATATTCAATTTTTTGGACAGATCTTTGAAGGAGGACACTTGAAAACTTAAAAAGGATTTGTTTATCCATCATCACTTTTCAGCCCCTTGAGTAATTCAGATTTTCCTTTTACAATGTGAACTTTACATGAGTAAAATTTTCTTTGAAATTAAAGGAATCGTGTCACTTGTTGGAAGGTATTTTTTTCTTACCCCTTAGCGAAACCCCAGTGCTTCTCAAACTTTCAATATTTATGACCCAATATTCAATCATATTTTTCATCACACCTCAACTCCTCACCCTCTATACAACAAAGTATTGAATTCAATACCCATACTTTGATGGAAAAATATAAAAAAAGGTTTAAACCTATTAAGTGCCACCGGCGTATATAAACGTCTCACTCGGCTAAATTTTTTTTTCTCGGACTTATATGTTCATCTGTCGAATACGATCTTTTTTGTTTTCACTGTTATCCATAAAAAATTTTGGGAACTTTGGAATGCAATAAAAGGGGTCTTGGGAGTGTTTGCGAAGGATGTACTTATTTCGGATGATTTCTTACTTATTTCCCTCCCCCAAAACTAAATTCAAGTATGCCTACGTGGAAAACGGTGGTTGGGGAACAAGTCTTTAACTTTTTTTCGGCAGTTAAGGGATTAATTATGAACCACACAAATTAGCAAAATATTAATCTTAGTATATAATTTTTCATGACAAGACCATAAAGTCACCGGTAATTATTTAACTTAAATTGTTAAATTAATTATCAAAAAATAAATTTCAGTACTGATATATTTATAAATTGTATTATATTAGTGTGAATACGTATTCTATTTTTAATCATATCAAAAATGCATTTTTTTTTGTTTTTCTTTCAGTAAATCAATATTTTTTAAAAAATTTAAACTTTTTTTTTAAAAACTTATTAGTACCCCCCCCCCTTAAATAAAGTTATTTACGCCCCCCTGGGGGGCGCCCCAAATTTGAGAAACGCTGCAGTAACCCATTCCCGTTGATTAATGTAAAAAAAAAATACCTTCTACATAAACTAACATCAGCATCCATATTTGATCTTTTCAAAGCATTTTTGGGGTGAAGGGGAAAGTTCTGTCGTTTTTTTCTGAAGAAAACACAAAAAAAAACATTTTTTCCCCTTATTTAAAATTTAATCTAAAATATAATGTTAGTTACAGCTGTCTACCAGCGTTATGGCAGCTTATCTAACTCTCTAGAAAAAAAGTCCTCTGTTTTTTCTGATAAATATTCTCCAAAAAATTAAAATTTTGTAAATTTTTTTCCATCAAAAAAAGTTTTCGCGATCTGAACAGATAATAGTCAGACGGTGCAATATAAGGAGTACATGCTGGCCGAGGTAAAGTTTCCCAACTCAACTCTGCAATTTTTTATGCGGTGTTTCTTGCCACGTGTAGTCTAGCGTCGTCGTGAGGAAAATTTACCTCTTTCCCGTTGGTCAAAGATGGACGCTTATGCTGAATTTCTTTTTTGTTTCAAAAAATCAAGTTTGAACAGTAATTGTTGCCCTTTTTTTAAACGAAACTATAGTTTCACTATACCCTTGTTGTCTCGCCAACAACCGACCTAACTTTTCATTCTGCTGCACTCCAGCTCTGGATGGGGGTAATTGGTTTCCTCCCCTTTGTAAACATAAGCATTTTTTTTTAACTTTTCGTTTTGTACTCTATCCTCTTTTTTTTTTCTCCAATCACCAAGTGGTTCCCGAAACAGTTCCTTTTCTGACGAAAAAAAAATTTGAAGAATATATCGAAATTCTGTTTATCAAATTTTTCCCCTTACATCGTGTGGCACCCAAACAGAGAGTTTGGACACAAAACCAAGCATTTTAATGTAATCTAAAGCAGTAATCTGATGAATTTCAAGCTTGAAGCCCATTTCTGTGGAAGTTAACGTGGTCATACTGCGTAGCACTTTGTCATCTGATGGCTTTTCTGATCTAGGTTCATCTTTCAAAGGGAAAAACACCCAAACAAAATTTCTACCCAAAAAATTTTTTGGCATCTTTGAGCTTTTACTGCTTTTTCCCCTTCAAACCCCACAAAGTTTCTTTTGCCTCCATCACATTATTTCCTTTTTGGAACTCAAACAACATACAATGTTTTAAGTGCACTTTTTCTTCACTTATGTTAATAAACTTTACGAGCTAGAAAGACTGACTAAAATGCAAGAAAATGCGTATAAAAATCAATGGTTTTAATCAAACAATGTTAACCGATTTTTTTGCTGGACCCGAACTTTTTGCTAAAAATCCCACAACCCATAAAGTTGGGCTTGTTCAAAACAACCCGAACTTTCTCTTATCCCGCGTTTCTCAAGCTGGGTGGCGTTTTATATTTCTACGAGAGGGACCGGCATATTGAAAAGTTGAAAACAAAGATTATTTAAAAAAATATTAATTTTGAATGTAAACAAACCCAAAAAGCACATTTGACATTATTAAAAAATAAAATACACATTTAAATGATATTATACATTTTAAATGTATGTTCCCGCTCACTATATTTTATAATCAATTTTAAAAAATTTTAAGTTAAGAAAACAAGTTTAACCAGTGACCCCACGGGCTTTATTTAAAAAAATTTTTATAAAAATTAACACTTATCTTGATAAAATGGTTTCCTTTTTAAAATTTAACTGCCGATTAAAAATTCGGTTTTTCGCTCCCCAATGTCACCGTTTTCCCGTAGGCGTACGTATGGGATGTTTGGGGGAAAGGGGGAAAAAGAAAAAAATAAAACCTTCTCTGAAATAAGATAATCCTTCCCAAACACTGTCAAAAATCCTTTTTTTATTCCAAATCCTTTTGGGAATTTAAAATGGAAAAACAGTGCACGAAAAAATCGTAACTCGGAAAAACGTTTTTATACGTCTGGGCAATTAACCTTAAGTTCAAAATGAGGCGTTTATTTACCCAGGGGGTACCTAAGAGGGTTAAAAATCGTTTGTAACTTTAGCGTAAAAAAATTTAAATATTTGAATCCAATACGAAATTTTACGGAAAGGGGGATGTAATGAAAATTTATGATTGAATATATTGGGTCCCAAATATTGAAAGTTTGAGAAACACTGTCTTATACCCAATGTCAAAATCTTATTTAATCTTATTTGGCATTTTGTTGAAAATTTACATACATTTCATCCTTTAGCTCAAAAGCCCTGTTAAAAAAAACTCTGCCTCTACCACCGGATTAAAATCTTCTGGTACGTCAAAACCCAATTTCAATGTGTCTTCACGGACACATCTCTCATATATCCCACATAGATTGTTGCTGTTTGATGCAGTACTGTTGCACGGGAATACCAACTTCCCCTCGTCAGGTAGCGCTCGTTTTGGTCATTTAAATGGGGCAAAAATGCACAAAGTAGTGCTTCAAAATTATATTAACCCAAATAATTTTTCGTCAATTCAAACTAATCAAATGAAGGGGGCGCAAAACTAAAAAATTGAAATTCCCTTTCCCCTTTTTCTATACCCACTAGGGGAAAACGGAGACTAAATTCGATTTAAATTTAAGCAATTGTCCTTTTTTTCTACGAAAACTTTTGAAGAAATAAAATTGACAGTCATTTTGGTCATGGGTTCGCAACCCAACAGCTAAGCAAACACGGCCTTTTAGAGGGGGGAATTTATTTTGACTGGTAAAAAATTTTAAAAATAATAGTAAAAGAAACCCAAAAATAATTTCATAAAAAAAAAGCACAACAAAACATACGAATACACTATGAATACAGTCAAAATCAGTGGATAATAAATCATTGTCTAGTTGAATTTCCTGTTTCTTTCAATTTCCGATTTTTTAGCTTCTTAAAAAGAGTAAATTTTGTCATCCACATATTTTTTACAAGAATATTTTTTTCTAGAATCGGAATTTTTTTAGGTAAAAAGGGATTATCCCATATTCAAAACTATAAAAAAATATGGTCCCAAATTTCCCAAAAAAATATCGAACAATTTAATGTTTTAAACCAAAAAAATTAAAATTTTCCTTACAAAATTTTTTTTTTTCTTGGGACCCAAAAAAATAATCCCTTCGAATTAATTTCCCAAAAATATCATCCTTTACCAATTTTATTTATTTTTTTAAAAGAATGATGCAAAATGGGTATCAAGAAATGGAAAAAACCCCTTTTTTTTTATAGAATCCCGGGAAAATACATTTAAAAAATAATTAAACTTTATATTTACCTTTAATATTTAACTTTTTTTGTTTCATATTAAAAAAAAATTGAACCATAATCTTCTTTTTTAACTTTCAAAATTTTTAAATTCTTTTTTAAATGGTAAATTAGGTTAAAAAAGTTTCTTCTTAAAAAACAGGGGGAAAAAGTTTGGAATTTTTTTTCGTCAAATTGCAGCCCATTTTTAAAAAACCACCAATATACAAGGGGGTCCAAGCTTAAAAATATCCCCCAAATTCGGCTTATAATTTGGAACTACTCATCAGAATATAATAAAAAATGTTCATTCAAATTGGACATACCTGCGAGATTTTTGGGGCCCAGTCCGTCGGCCGCAAAAATGCCCCATTATTCCAAACGTAGACGATTAACCACTGACTTCATAAATAAAGATGTGGACGCCACAGTAACAAATGTAGTGGGAAATTTGGTTAAAAAGGGAAATTTTAAAACAGTCCCCGCGTGTACAGTGACATGTTAGAACAGAATGAAATATCGGCCCTCCGACATCAAAAACTATCCCCAATGGGGAAAAAACTTTAAAAAGGGGATGGGCACTTTGGTATCTCAAACTGACGTATCCTTAAGTTTTTGTGATAGGGCACTGTTGATGTGTGGATTTATATTTTTAGGTTGATCGATTTTTCGTCCCCTGTTCAGCTACACGAGGGCTTTTGGGCGGACCACGTAATTTTTTAACCATGGTCAAAAATGACGCCTCATATTGTAGGGGTCCTGATTTTCATTTTGTAGGAGTCTATTAGGCAAGCCAGTAGTAACATTACATTCTGTTCGAAACATCGATGTACACGTGTAACTAATTTGAATTCCGTTAACCAAAATACCACTACATTTCTGGGGAATTTTCACATCTTAATAATAAAAATCAGTGTAATAGTTGTCGTTCTGTGATTTGCCAAATAATTAAAATAAAAGCGGGTTTATAAAAACCAAAAAATCTCCGAAAAGGGCCAATCCACGGGAAAAAAACCCGTTTTTACATTCAAACCAAATTTTAATAATAACCGTAACTTTTAATACTAAAACGGAAAACTCTGTATATTATAATTTAAAAAACCCTTTCATAACCATCCCATACACATTTTTTTCATTTTCCATCTTATTTGCGAATTAAAACGCATATTGAGCGTTTATAATTTTTTGTTTTTTAAAATGCTTTTAAAAATACTAGTTGTTTCCCGGGAAACTGAATACAGATGCATAAAAAACTTATGAATTTTTTACAAAGGGAAGAAGAAAGAATAATAAAACAATCATATGAATACGTTTTCCCAAAATTTGCCAATCAGGAATAAAGTAATGATATTTATAAAGAGATTTTATACAAGAAAAGAACTATTTCTGGCTAAACTTTTCAATAACGAAATCTAATCGAAATAAATATAGCATTATATAGAAATATTAAATTTTTCATACATCTCATAAACAAAACATACTTCTCTAAAATATGAAAACATGTTTTAATGGAGGAACTTGCAATTAGTCTTATTGCAAGTTCCAATAGTAAAATAAAAAAAAACCAGAATGGATGCATTCAGTGATATAAAAAAGAAATAAAATATGTTTGTACAAATCGAATGCAGTGCTATATCTTTTGAAAAATGGAATGTAGAATTCCGTAATATAAATCAAGCGTAAAATATTTAAAAATATTCGTAATGGTGTATAAATGAAGCTAAATGGAAATTCCACTCTTAATATCCCGTTGCAATATCTCGAGACATTAATAATTCACATTCTTTTTGGATCAAAAGATGGTAAAACAAAAATCTTCAGTAAATTAGTGAATCTGGAAATAAATTTTAGTATTTTAATTCCTCCTATAGGAATTTTCAATCCTAATAGGCTAATTTAATTACAGTTAAACCCTCATATAACGAACATCTATATTTTTATTTTTCTATATAGCGAACTTTTTCCTCCCAAGAATATTTCACGTTTTTCCCGTAAAATAACTCCTAATAACAGAAGGCATTTCTTAACGAACTTTTTCTCGTGGGATTCAATTTCCCATTTTTTAAGTATTTCGGGACATTTCAAGTTGTTCCCCTTTGTAAAACATTTTATGGTGGTCATAATCTTGAACGGGTTCTTATTAGCTAACTGGGAGCAATAGAACTTGGGTGTTCATCCAAGTGCAACCTTTAATCCCCATTTCAGTTCATGAAACACCAGAGTATCCACTTTTTTCCTTGGGGTTTCCGTGTCCCCTTGTTTTTGAACTGGTTCCATTTATTTGTAGTGTTGATCTGTACTGGTAACTTCAATTCTTGTAACCCCTAAAATGTCAAAGAGCTTAGCATAAAAAGAAAAATTTGATTTCAGGAAGTGGATAAAGGGGTCGAGAAACTTTTTTTTGTAGTTTTGCTTTGTTTCTTCCTTTCTTTTTTACTAGGTCAGGTATATGAAATAATTATAAAAATGAGTGAATAATTACTTTTTTTATTGTGTTTATGAATTTAAAATTTGTTTTATGTGGTTTATAATGAAATTGAAAGATGAACCTCAATATAACGAATTTTTCATATAACGAACTTTTTTTCGGGACTTAGCGACTTCATTATACATAGGTCCGACTGTATATAAGAGGAATAACCCAATGAAAAAAATGAATCTATGTTAAAAAAAAAAAGATAAGTGTTTCTTGCTACTTTATCAGATTTTTCCGTTTTCAAATATTGCAACTTAAAAATTCACAAAGGTTGAGAATGCAGTTGAATCATCAAAAAAATTAGCGTTCGCATTGAATTAAAATCAAAAATAGTGAAAGAGCGCACAGAGAGCAATTATAGAAGATTAAACTAATAGAAAATACTATTTCAACAATGTATATCATACTTCAAAGCGAATGAGTGAGTGAGTGAATATTAAGGTCGCAATGTTCAGCAAAACCCAGGCTTTTGGCGATGGCCTCTTATTTGAACCATCGTCATGACGGGACGACATCTGAGCTGGCATCCTCTCTCCTACTACCACCACCAACGGGAGGACTTTTTAGTTCTCAACAGATTTAACGTGCTTCGCTCCCCTACACGGCGGGTCTTCAAGAGTACTGGGCTCGAACTCGTGACAAGCCAGCCACAATCCGATACCTTAGCCACTAGGCAACCACTTCAAAGCGAAAGAATCCAGATTTGATATACATGGTTATTACAGATACATTTCTTTACAAACATCATATGAAAAACCCCAATTTTTTTAATCCTAAAAAACCGTGAAAAAAAATCGCGTAAAAAAATACATGCGACAGATGGAAGGGAATGGGTTTCCCACAATTTTAAAAATGGGCAAGATAAAAAATCTCTAAATATTTTCCCAAAAAACCGAGAAAAAAAGTTTTTAAATAAAATCTTTTTACGTATTTAAAATAACGTAAAAAAAAATTTTCTAATCAATTTACTTAGGTCAAAAAAAAATTTTTTTATTTTATTACTTTTTTTAAATAATTAAAATTAAATAAATATATATAAAACATATGACAGAACCCCAATATTAAGTGGAAATGGAAAGCAATTTTCCTTTTTTTCCTTTCATGGGGTTTGGACTTTATTTTGTTTGTTACTATTTATACAAATTAATGAATTAATATTTGAAAAAAACTGTATTAACATCAAAGTCATCCCCCACAAGTTTAAAAATGTATTTGAACTTGAGGGATGAAAAAAAAGTATTTTTTTTACGTTGAAAATTTAAAACGACATAAAATATGTATTTAACAAGATATATAAATAAATATATATAAGGAGAGTGTGGATTAATAATGGAATGAAATAAAACAAAAAAAATTTTTTTTTAGAAAAATTTAAATTACGTACAGTGTAAGTTCAAGTCTCTAAGTACATACAACATACTAGTATAAAAAATTTAAAGGAAATTTGGAATAAAACTACTAACTAACAATTTTCGTTACTTGATAACAAGTGCACGTTTATTACGAAATGGATCAAAAGTACATCATGAGTATATGTCAGAATTTTCTGAACAACTTACGGTTTGATTCAAAAAGAAAAATTTCGTTCATTATTAACGTCCTCTTTTTGTTTTTTTTTTTTTTTGTTACAAAGTCTTATAAAAGGTTTTTTTTGGTACCTCGTTTATTATATAATTTTTTGTAACCTGCTCCCCAAGATTACATCGAGATTTTAAACCCCCACATAGCAATAAAAAGTTGTTCTATATTTTTCAAATTAAGATCCTCGTTAATTTAAAACGCTGTTAATAGCTGAATTTCATCTTTTTACTTCACTAAAATCACTTTTTATTAACCTAACTGTAATTAACTCGTTCAAATTGTCCTCAGCCCAAAAGGGGATGACTCCCCCAATTTTTTTTGGGAAATTTTTGCTAGAACAAAAAAATTTGGCAAAAAATTTTATTAAGGACCGACTACGCCCCGGGAAACCTGATTTTCAAAAGGTATAAATGGATAAAATTTATATTTAGTGTCACATAGATTAGAAAAGTATATAAAAATTTTTTTAAGAATAGTATTACAATAAAAAAAATATTTAATACTTTAACATAAAATGAACATAGAATGAGACCTATTTTCAAAATATTCTCCTTTTGTGAAAAATGTTTCCATTATAATAATATTTTGCCTGTACATAGCTCAGACTTCTGTACAGAGGCTCAACTAGAATTTTTGAAATATATAACTTAGAAGTGGGTTTATCCATGTTTTACGACAGCAGAGGGGAGAAATTTTAAGAAAAAAACGCCGATAATTATTTCAAATGGTTGTAGCTCTGAAAATAATGTGAATTTTTCAGAACTCACATAGTTGAGATTCTGTACAGAGGTCTGAGCTATATACAAGCAAAATATTATTATAATCGAAGCATTTTTCACAAAAGGAAAACATTTTGAAAAAAGGTTATTCTAAGTAAATTTTTTGCCGAAATATATTGTATTTAAATAATTTTTTTTGTCAAGATGTCCTTATATATATATATATATAAAACAATTTTATACGTGTATTCTAATCTATGTGACACTAAATATCATGAAAATTATCCATTTATGCGCCTTTTTAAAATCACGGTTCCGAACGTAGTCGGATACCTTAAATTCGTGTACCGTGTTGTTTCAAAATCGTGTAAAAAAAGAGTTGGGTGTGCATAGTATTGTACCCAAGGAAACTTCGCTTTCTATATTAAAGCTCGGAATTTTTCTTCAGGCCATCGAAGAATATGTAGCATAGATACAAACGGATTTCACGAGACGAATATTTTTGGTCATTAAAGCTCAATTGGCAGACTCACCACCCATTGAAAACAGCTGTACTCCACCCAGCGAGACTTTGTGGCGTTCAGTCAGGATAATAACTGTTGTCAACATCCTCGAATGTTGACATTCTAATTAAAATGTTTGGCGACCTTTCCACATTTAACCATCCTTATTCCTTCGGCTTCATTAAATGTCCTCTTTCAGACAACAATACAGTTAACATAAATCCACAAACTAAACTTTCGAATAATCAAAGTGAACTGACAAAATCGAATTTGATTTCTCTTAATTGAAATTTCTCGTTCTTTACCCGTCATCTGGAGGATCAGCAACAATACTTTGGCCCTCCAACTGTTCATTCACTTGTATTATTAGTAGAAGTAGTTGCATTTTTGATTTAACAAAAAAATATATCATTCTCTCTCTCTCTTTCTGTCTCTCGTGCGTGAGTGCGTGTGTTTAACATTTTTCGGTAAAGATTTATTTCTTGCTATATTCTTTACAACAGCATCTGAAATGACGCTACTATTTTTAAAATTAAAAACAAGTAATATAAAATTTTAAATAAAATTTTAAGTCAATTCCTACTTAGATCAACAAAGAAAAAAAAATTTTAACTACTTTTTATTAAATAGTTACAATTAATATAAATATGTATTTACATATAAGAGAATCACAACATTAAGCGGATATTAATTTTTATTAAGTATCATTAAAGTATCGTATTTCCATCCAAAACAATCGTGAGAACGTGAGAAAACGTGAAAATAAACCTTTTCAAGTTTTGACATAAGTCACCAAAAGGGTCGCTAAGTCACCAAAAATGATGCCAACGTGGCTGTGCATTTGTAATTCTTTAAATAATTAGTTTTAATCAAATAATTTTTATTTATTATAATTAAATAATTGTATTGCCAACCAATATAGTTATGTATATAAAATTTCAGCCCCGTAGCATTTTTAAAATGTATTTTATCAAGATTAAAAATTTCCCACCAAAATAAATAAATAAATATATAGAAATTAAGTTAATGTAGGAATCGAATTTCTTTAAACCCCCCTATTATTCCAACTATAAATACATATTTATATAATTTCCGGTTGGGTGGCGTGGTTGGTTTGTCCCCTTTCTGCATCAAATTGGGTTCGACCCGGAAAATCGGTGAATTTTCTTGATGCAGAAATTAACAGTGACCTGCGAGCTATACGGATGTAAAAATTTGAGGGCTGTTTTTGGGGTTCTCGGGCAATTTTTAAATCCCGGTACGGTGGGATAAAACTCAGGTGCCTTCCTCTGGGGGGGAAAACTGGGAGTAAAATTACATGCGGCATTGGATCCACTCTATGGTGCCGCATTAAAAAAGATCCGGGGCCTGGAGAAAATATAGTCTGCAATGTTAAAACACCAATAAGCCTAGAAATAAAAAATATATATATTTAAAAATTTGGACGAAAATATAGCTTATGCCCTTTTTAAAAAAATAAGTAAAATGTAATACCATTAGATTAATAATGTGATATAGAAAATGTCACTTTGATTAAAAACCATAATCAATATTCGAGCTCTGAATTTACCGATTACGAAAAAAGATGAAAACTTCCATAGCAATCTGGGAAAAGACCATAAATTTTTCCCAAACTGGCCCCAATTTCTTATTATTTTACCCCTATGAGAAAATGTTATTCTGCCCCCGCCCATCATGGAAATTTAAATTCCCATTTTAGCCCCCAAAGGTGAAAAAGTAACCAAACAATTGAAAAAACGAATTTAAGCAAAACGGAGGGGAAACAGAAAGTAACTATAAAAAAATAACATTGTTTCTTACAATAAAAGAGCAAAAAAAGAAAAGAAACATTCTCCTTCCGAAGAGAATGGAATGAACCCCTTTTTTGAGCATTTTTGGGATTAATTAATATTATGGATGTTTGCTTTTTGATGAAAATTTTAAATTTTTAAAGGGAATTTTAACAAAAATTATTACCTTCTTGAAATGGGAATCCATAAGAAAAAGGGGCAAAAAAATTTAATCTGAAAACTCATTTTCTTGAGATTTTTGTTCAATTCGATGTTATATAATAGCATAATGAAAAGAGCAATAAACTTTTGTCTGCGTTACGACTACATGGTTCCAGTAATTTACATCAGGAAGTTATATACTTAGTACCTGGCATAGTATCTTATTTCCCGTTAAACTCCTAACTAATTCGTGTAATTTATAATGAATGGGGCACAGTTTATATATATCGTCGGCCTAATTATCAGAATGCGTTACTCCATAAAGGAACTAAAATTGATATAGGAGTGCTAGCGCCAAGCTCTGTTTGGCACGGTTCCTTAATCGCGCCAAGCAACAGTTGTTGTCGAGTTACATGGAATCCAAGATGGCGGCCTTGAGGTAACAAATCGTCAGAAAAAAAATTTTAAAGAAAGGTTTTGAAATATATTTCAAAGAAAAATATAGGAATAGATTTAAAACAACCAATATCATTCAATAATGAATATCAAAACAAGCATAATAATAATATGAAATATATTATTATCATGTAATATAATATAATAATAATTATGTTAATGATAATATTCTTAATTTTATATAATAATAATTATTATATATAATAATTATTATTATATATAATAATATTCATATAATATAATTATTATATGTAATAATATCCATATAATATAATTATTATACATAATAATATTCATATGATATAACTATTATATATAATAATATTCATATAATATAATAATAATAATTATAAATAAATAACACTTGTAATATTTATAAAAAAAGTAAAATAAAAAGTAATTATTGTAAATAAATAGTATAAACAACAATTATTATACTATATTATGTTATAAATAAAATAACTGCGTAATATGTATTAAAATTAATAATTAATATCAATTAATAAATGCTGATAACCTGCAATATTCCAATAACTACGAGTTCCTTCAATGAATTTCATGGAGCAATAAACATTCAAACAAGAATATAAAAAAAAAAAATTTTAAGTCAATACCTACTTAGATCAACAAAGAAAAATTTATTTTAGCTACTTTTCCTTAAATAGTTACAATTAATATAAATATGTATAAACATATGACAGAATCACAACATTAATTGGTCATTAATTTTTATTAATTACCATTAAAGTATCGTATTGTCATCCAAAACAATCGTGTATATAAAATTTCAGTTCAAGTGAATGCTTTAAAACGTGAGAAAAAAACCTTTTCAAGTTTTGACACAAGTCGCCAATAATAATACCAACTTGGCTGTATTTGCGATTCTTTAAATAATTATTTTTAATAAATTAATTTTTATTAATTATAATTAAATCATTGTATTGTCATCCGAAATATTCATGTATATAAAATTTCAGCTCAGTCGATCGCTTTAAAATGTATTTTATTAACGATTGAAAATTCCACGAAGATAAATAAATAAGTAAATATATAGGAGTGTGACATTTTTAAATATAATATTTCGGCAAAAAATTAACTTAGAATAACCTTTTTCCAAAATGTTCTTCTTTTGTGAAAATTGCTTCTATTATAATAATAATTTGCCTGTATACAGCTCAGACCTCTGTACAGAGGTTCAACTATGGTTTTTGAAAAATTCTCATTATTTTCAGAGTTACAACCCATTGAAATAATTATCGGCGTTTTTTCTCTTTAAATTTCTCCCCTCTGTTGTCGTAAAACATAGATAAACCCACTTCTAAGCCTATATATTTCAAAAATTCCCAGTTGAGCTCTGTAGAGAGGTCGAGCTATATACAGGCAAATATTTATTATATAATGATTTTCACCAAAGGAGAATATTTTGAAAATGGGTCATTCTATGTTCATTTTGTCAAAATATTTTGTAAAATAATTTTTTATTGTAATACTATTCTCAAAACTATTTTATATATATATTTTCTAATCTAAGTGACACTAAATATCGTAAATATTATCCATTTATACGCTTTTGCAAAATCACGGTTCCAAACATAGTCGGACACCTTAAGGAAAAATGTTCTTTTTCATGTTTAATATCACGTTTTGAGTAAAACCTCTTGCTCAATACCGAGGTTCATTTGTCACTCTTTTTTCTTCCTGTAATTGTTCGAAATTGTGATTGATCCATTCTTCATTGTTTAATAAAACCTATTTCTCAACATCAATTTACAAGAATCAACTGATTTTAAACTACACTCATGTCCATAAATTAAGGATAATTCAAAGTCACGCGGAAATCAAACTCTAAAATAAATATATCATCCGTAAAAAATGACTACACACATCTTCAAGAATCACATGAATATTGCAGAAACTCACCAAATACACAGAAACCACAGTACATCTCAATGACGAGAGTATAAGAGAATGATATATAAGGAATACATGTAAAAAAGTAAAGTTTTTCGCAAGTGCTTTACAAGCCTTTCAGTGCAATAACTGCATATTTATGACACAAAGGACGCATTTGAATAATTTTTTACGTGATACAATTATCAGCCGTCTGGAATGTGGGTGTACCCAGCAATTGGAAGTATTCGAGGAATTTGGAATCGCGCAGAGAGAGAGAGAGTGTGTCATCTCTAGACTTTGGCAACAATTCCAAGATGATGGTAATGTGAGTAGATGTTACAGCACAGGCCACCCCCGAGTTACAACGCTGAATGAGGGCCAGTTTCTTTTGACAGTTACTGCCAAAAGAAACAGATGGAGCACAGCACCAGATCTGTCTCGTTAGCACTCTTCAGCTACTAGCACGACAGTTTCAAGGCAGACCGTCTACAGACGCTTAGGGTAGATTGGCCTATATGTGTGTTCCACTTACTACAAAGCACTGTCACCTGTGGTTAGCCGGGAGTAGACACCGCAACAGTAGGCTTGTGTGGTGTTTTCCGACGAGTCCAGGTTTAGCTTGCAGTCTGATTCTCGCCGGACTTTCATATGGAGAGTGTCAGGTACCTGTTACCACCAAGAAAATATTATTGCACGACACCGTCTCGTTGGTGCAAGATTGCTCATTTAGAAGAGGAAATTTATTCTGGATTCCAGAACCGACCTCCATGTTCAAAATGGAACCATGACAGGACAAATCTATCGGGAGGTCATTCAGAAACAACAAATACGATTGTTTCGGGGCGCAATGAGCGCAGAATTTGTGTTTATGGATAACAATTCCCGTCCTCACCGTGCAAACATTGTAAGCGAATGCCTTCAATCGGAGGATATCACCCGTTTGGACATGCCAGAATTCTTATAGAACTTGAATGCAGTAGAGCATGAGTGGGACATGCTTGGCCGACGAATTGCAGCCCGCCAACCACCTCCTACATGTCTACCGTAACTACAGAGAGCATTGCTTGATGAGTGATGTAAATACCCCAAGATCAGATTGATAATTAGATACTCAGCATGCCTAGGCGTTGTACGGACTGAATTGCCTCGTCTGGGAGACATAATATATATTAACCATCATACCAAGCGTGTAATATTGGTTTTTGTAAATAGGGTGGAGGTTGTTGTTGTTTTTGTAATTTGCTTCAGGGAGCAAAAATCGCAATTTTTATTAATGATATTAAACATATAGCATCTTTTTTGCTCTTAACCTTTTGTTTAATAAAAAGGCTTTACAAGTAAGTCATATTTGTTTTGCTTCTGACTCTTTCTTTGCCTGAACTTGCATTATTTTTAATTTATGGGCATGAGTGTATTTTCGAACATGATCATTGCCATTCACAGGAACGATAATTTTTTTCTTCTCTGTGTGTCTCTCTCATAAAGCTATCTCTTTTTTTAAAAAAATTCCAAAAATATTCTAATAAAAATATTTCTTTCAGTTTATTTTCTACAGTTTGATTATCTTTTAAAGGTCATTTCTTTTCATATTCCACTCACTTCTTTTCATATTACATCAATACTTAATTTAATATCTTCTGAGGGAATGTATAAATGCTAATTTGTAAAATCTTGTGTAAAACTTTATTACATTATCTTGTTGTTTCTTTGAATATGAGAAGATTACTCGAAGTAATAGTTAGATTTTTTTCTACTGTTGGAAAAAGTTCTTTCATCAGCAAAGTTAGTCTTGTTAATCCCCAGCTGAGTTTTATGCCCAAAACGTGAGCTAATAAAGATTCTACCGATTTAGAAACAATTTATTTCTGTTTCCTTTTTTTTCAAATGGTTTTGCTTTGCTATATTTCGGAATCATGTCTGAATTTATTGTGAAGTTTAGTCTTTTTACAATTAAAATTTTTTTCTTTGGTGCGATTATTATCCTCTTTTAACTTTCCAAGCTGACAAAAAATAAAAATTGAATGGTTTCGTCCAAAGAAAATTGCATTGTTTAAAATTATCCTTTGACATTTCACTAAGAATATACCGAGATCGTGATTAAAATAGTTGAATTATATTATTATGATAAGTAATTTTTATGAGTTATACTTACCTTTGTTTTCCAAATGTAGATACAATACGTTCTCGTTAATGAGCATGCAATTGTATGAGTAGAGCATGAGTGGGACATGCTTTGCCGACTTTTTATTTTATTTTAATATAATTTTAATATAAAAATAATATTTATATTTTCATCTAAAAGCAACGATAAATAGTACTATTATTATAGCTCTTTGCTAGAGTTAAATCTCTCTATAAATCTATTTTTTCAATTCCTACTATAAGTTCGCTCTCTCCCTCTGTTCAAATTTTCAATCGTTAATAAAATACTTTTTATTCACATCCACTCAAGTTGAAATACATTTTTTTAAAACTCGTAGTGGGTGGCACTTGATGTTAATACAATTTTTTTCAAATATTAATTCATTAATTAGGTTTAATTAATTAATAAATAGTAACAAACAAAAATAATAGTTCAAAAGCATACATAGAGGGGAAACGCATTCGTTGTGTCCATGTAACGCAATGGATAGCGTGTTGGACTGCTAATCCAAAGGTTGTGGGTTCAAATCCCTCATGGTATGGCCTAATTTCTGAGGAAGTGATTTCTTTTTACTATACTATTTTATTAAAATAATTAAATTTAATTAATGATTAAATTGTAACAAACACAAACAAAAACTAATCCAACACACCATATATAGAAAGTAAAATGGAAAATTGCAAGGAAAATCGCTTTCTATTTTGTCACTTAATATTGTGACTCTGTTACATGTATATACATATTTATATTAATTGTAACTATTTAATAAGAAAAGTAACTAAAATGAAATTTTTCTTTGTTGACCTAAGTAGGATTTGACTTACCGTAAAATCCGGCTTATAACGCGCACCGGTGTATAACGCGCACCCATACTTTCAAGCTGCATTTTTTAATTTTCAGGTATGTTCGCCGTATAACGCGCACCCCGCTTTTAAGAGGAAATCTGAAATTTTAATATACAACGTTCTTATGTTTTGAATTAATTTATTCGAGATATTATACCAGCCTTTTGA
Organism: Trichonephila inaurata madagascariensis; assembly: GCA_019973955.1. Taxonomy (NCBI): domain Eukaryota; kingdom Metazoa; phylum Arthropoda; class Arachnida; order Araneae; family Nephilidae; genus Trichonephila; species Trichonephila inaurata. The sequence goes on from BMAV01012908.1 coordinate 27,632, forward strand.
AATAATAGTATATTTCTAGAACTAGAACTCTTTTAGTTCAAAAGGTATATCATTTCTTATAAATAAACAGTATTTCGATATATGTAAAAGTAAATTTTTCTACGCTCATTTCTTTTGTTATTTTTAAAGCTATCATTTTTACACCCGGCGTATAACGCGCACCCTTATATTTCGATCTCATTTTTTGTGTTCAAAATGCGCGTTATATGCCATTTTACGGTAATTTTTTTTTTATATTACTTGTTTAGCTTTAAAAATAATGATATATTTCTCTGTTTAAAAAAAAAACTTCAGGTAAGTCAGTCTCTGGTGAATAATTATGATTTTCAGTTGAAAAAAAAGGGGTCAAGTAAAATAAGGAGAAGCTCAAAACAGGCATCTCATCCACATAGTTACATCATTAATTAGATATGCCTTCAGAATCAAATACAAAAGTTATTAAGTGATGGGAATATACAGGGTATATTAGTACAACGGTTACAAACTTTTAGGACAGATAGAGTACACCTAAACGATGGGAAATAACATAGGAATGTATGGTCGAAAACACTTTCCTGGTGCCGTAGTTACGACACAAAACACAAGAATAATACGACGAAAATAAGCGTTAAAAGCAAGCTTATTCGTACAGCAAAAAGGCTGAGGTCTCTGATTGGTGTACGCGAAAGATGGCACTACATAAACCGAAGTTTCAGATGGTGGGACGGTTTTTGCTGCCGCGCTCGCTATGAAGCTTCCTTTCGCCTGCCGACAAAGTAGTAGTAGAATAGAATGTTTCACGAAAGCTCAGCTTGCTGATATACATCTGGCACATGGGGCCAAAGATTGCAATAGATGAGTAGCACAGTGGTTGTACGTACAACGTTACCTACCCCAGGAAGTAAACTCCCAGCCACGCCTTCTTTGCACGCTTCACACTAGAGATTATCCCACAATGGATCCTACATCGTGGACACACAGGAACGTGAGCAGTGAGTAAGAACAGCAAATAAAGAGGAGACTGTTCTAGATCTGGTACAGAACAATCTTGGAAGCAATAGGTGAGATATCGCCAGTGTCGGTATTTCTCATATGACCGTCTGGCGGATCCTGCATACTAATGACATACATCTGAGAAGGATAGAAGCCGCGACCTATAGATTCGTAAGCTTGTAATATACCACTAGACCAAAATGATTACTTCAGTCCGGAGGCTTTTACTGGCTTATATAGGAACCACTACACACCCCTATCACCCCGACATACACCCTTATTGTCCCTTATTGTCCCTTTAATTTCTTTTTCTTAATTTTTGGCTGTACATAAGCTAATAAACATGTTTTCTCCTCTTATTCGTGTCCTGTCTTTTTTGTGTTTTGTCGTCCCTATCGCCTCAGGAAATCGTTTCCAACCATGCATTTTTAAGTGATTTCCCATCGTATAGGGGTTCTCTACCTATTCTGAAAGTGTGTAACCGTTGTGCTGATACACCCTGTATAAGGAAATACACTGGTGTGCAAAACTTAAGCAACAATGTAAAAATTTAGCAGATAGCCATGAAATTGCAGGAAAGGAGGTCTGGAGATCAGTACAGTGAACACGTAAGTCAGTAGAAACGTCATGAGTGTGCAAATATCAGGAACAAAACGTCAGAAGCGATGTGAGCGTACGAAAAACGCGTGATGTCGGCGCACGCTGCTCAACAGTAGAATAAAATGAAGGACGGAGACGCAATTCAACATATTCGCTGCAAGTGCCAGTGAGTCGGTTCGTGAAATATGGCTAGAATAAATCATCTGGACGACTTCACACGTGGAAGAATGATCGGAAAGCTGGAGGAGAGGCGTACTGTCACCAGTGTAGCTGCAGAGTTCGGAATCAACAAAAGTGTCGTTTCGCGCGCTTAGAAAGCAGCTGTTAGAAAGGTTGGTGTGGCCGCCCGAGGACGACAACTGCAGGGGATGACCGATATATCATCCTGCAGGCGAAAAAAGATCGACAGAGAGTCAGCAAGTGCCATTGCTCAGAAACTCTGTACAGCAACGGGTCAACAAGTGTCGCGGTTTACTGTGGCCAGACGCCTTCACAAAGGAGGCCTGTTCGCCCGCCGTCCTGAACGCTGCCTCCCGTTGAAAGTTGGCCACCGAAGCCACCATTTACAGTGGGCCAGAGAGCACAAAAAATGGACAACTGTTCAATAGAGTCGTGTCCTCTTTACGGATGAGAGTCGGTTCAGTACCAGAAGTGATTCTCAACGCGTTTTGATTTGGAGAGATCGGACCCGGTTTTAACCCAGTAACATCAAGGAAGATACCGTTACGGTGTCCTGGAGTTCTTGTCTGGGAGGCATTATGCTGAACGGGCGAACTGAGCTTCACATTTTCGACGAGGGTCTGTAACCGGGGATCGCTATTGTGTGGAGGTACTTCTTCCCCATGTGCGTCTTTTTCGAGGTGCCATTGGCCCAGACTTCGTTTTTATGGATGACAATGCACGGCCACATCGCACTCTTACTGTTGAGGAGCTGCTGGAAAGTGAAGATATCACTCGAATGGATTGTCCAGCGTGCTCCCCAGATTTAAATCCCATCATACATGTGTGGGATGCTTTGGAGAGACGTATTGCCACACGTTTACATCATCCGAAGAACAACCAACAACTCAAACAGATGTTGATTGAGGAATGGGTACTCCTACCTCAAGAAATGTTGCACCAGCTGGTTCTGAGTATGCGGAAACGGTGCGAAGCAACCATTGTAGTAAGGGGAGAGGTCATATACCATATTTAAGGAACATCTGATTGTTGTTCTTCCTGTTGGATAGACAATCATGAGTCACGATACTATGCGTTCAATAAAGCTTGTTTTTTGTTTGATTCCATACCGTATGTGTTGTATTCCTTTTTCAACGCCGATACTTTCGCCATCCTTTACGTACATAATATTCTCCCTCATTTCAGAATTTCATGTCTCTCAGATGATTTTTCGTGAAGTTATGGTAATAAACCCACCTGTTGCTTAAGTTTTGCACACCAGTGTACTTATCTATGCCCTTTTTAGTTTGGAGAATGGTCCCTTCAAAAGAAATCCAATAAGAAATTACTACTTCATTTCATGATCTACAAATCCGAGAAATTTCAATGGAAAGTTCTGGAAATTTTAATAGAAAGGAGAATTTGTTGAACTCGTGTTTTATGGCAAATTTAATTACCAGAATTAAGCATTGCATACATGTAACACGAGCCAAATTCCATACATGTAACTACAGCTGGTGATGGCTAGATACCAGATGAATCTAGTGACACACAGGTGCAGTCAATACAAAAATGTTGAAGGAAAATGTGTCAGAATAATGTAAAGTTTATTTTATTTCTCATCTTCTCTTCTCTCCTGTCATTCTAAAGTAGGGATGTATTCATTTATTTAAAATAATATCTAATTCATGTAATGTTATAAATTTATTCAAGGTGTGTTTTTGCAAACTTTTAATTTATCTCATGAAGACAGGAATTTACTTTAACAAAATTTACCATTCTCTATACTTTAACTGATCTCTTGACTTGATACTCAGATCTCCTTCATTTAAATAATTATATATCTAAGCAAACTGTATGAAGTAAATAATAGCCTTAAATGCAACATCATTACACGCTAAATAACAGAAATAAATGAACATATGTTGTTTACGCGTATTATACTATCGGCCAAATCGCGTCAAATGAAAAGATATTGCCAAATGCCACGATATGCTACCGAAAACTGCCACCACGCATGTGCAAAAACAATAACCTTGCTCACGCATGCGATGTTGATTTGGCGATGTTTTTTTGATGAGGATGTTGTGTCTATGATGGGACCAAATCAGACAGCACTATGGGCCCAGATGACTGTTCTGGCAATCTGTTCAATATTATCCAAATAGAGGTTAATATAGTTAATATCTTTATTGGGGATTTAGAGCAACAAAGGCTATTATCCCCACATAGAGGTTTGTTGACGAAAACAAGAACCCTATTTCTTGAAAAGCAGCAAGAATAGCAAGACAGTTAAAAATATAAGCAGGTGTTAACTTTTTATCTGTGAACAATTATCATAATTTCTATAAGTTTTTCTACCAACCCTATATATCAATCTTTATTCCTCTGAAATTACCTGTTCTTATCCTAGCAAAGGTCTTTGTTATAAGGCAGTCTCGATGGGTTTTTTGGTGAAGTTAGTCGGTGGTATATTAACACCTCTTGCATTAAGTAAATATTAATATTTTAAATTATTTATCGAATTGATACTTAAAAGCTTAAAATTTTATTTCGCATTGATTTTCCGGTACTTACGTATTACCACAACCATATTCGCAACATTAGTATATGAAACGAAGCACATGTTGCCAATTCAGAGCGTAAGACATATACGAAATCAGAGTTGCCAACTTGGCGAGTTATTATGAACGTTGGCATTGTTGCGATATTACGTAAATAAAGATTTTATTTATTTCTGTAAAATATTTTACTGCATTAATTTTATGTAGATTCATATTTTCCAAATAAATACATCGAAAGAAATTTTTATTATTAAATTAATTCCTCTCTAAATCCTTTCAGGATAATATGAACAAAATTAAATTAATTACATTCCACTTAGTATTTACAAGTAACCACAAATCACACATAAAAGACTAATTAAAATTTTCATTGAAAGTTTTCATTAGTAAGATATTGCATTTGATAACAAATAATATTTCATTTCCATTAATTTTTTTCTCTCTCTTTCGTCACTTAAAGTTTAAATAAATAATCATTTTTAACATCTATCCCAAAAATTATCATTTGCATTGTCGATAAACCAAAGAATAAACGTTAAAATGATTTTGCTCAAATACAGATGAAAAAGCTTTTGAATTATGGATTGATAATGTAATTATACTTAGTTATTAATACAACTTTTTTCCAGAAAGGTAAAACTTGGTGCACGCTCCAATAGAGTAAAGGAAACACAGAGAGGACGAAAATAGAACTACTTTCATTTTCAATCAATTAAATTATGTTATTCTGGCATTTGGTCTGTACCCGATAATGGTTTAAAAGGATCTACTACACTTCAAAAGTGATTTTTCTCACTGTCTCGGTTAAGTATACATTAGTTTGTTTCTTTGAGGCGGAATGTATTTCCGGATGTGTATTAATTTTTAAATAAGGATTTTGTTCTTAATGGGAATTTCTTTCTTATAGTTCTCAAAGAAATTTATTTATATTATCTATGTAAGTTATGCTAGATCCCTCAAAAATATCTGAAATGTAATCTATATATATATAAATGGATGTTTGTATATATGACCTCACTTCACTCCACAACACCGTTCAACCGATCACAATGAAAATTGGCATGTATATGCATTTTTTTATGGAGAAGGTTTTGTTCTATCCTCTTTGTTGCAGCTCCCCACCAGGTAGCGCTACAGCATATCAACTTCTGCATCGTTCAATCAATCGCCAGGTTGCCAACATGGTAGCCAAAAATGATGCCAACTTGGCTCTATCGCCACCATTTCGCTATGTTTCAATTGAATCGCCATTATAATGTAAGGAACGGCTTTGCTTGCGAAAATTGCTAATATTAACGTATTACGCATCCAAATATAAATTACTTACACTATTTTAAGCGTTCATTACACAAAATTTGTAACAATGTGTTACTCTTGCTGAGCAGAGTTCATCTTAGGAAAGTGTTTTCAAAAATCGCTCCAATAAAAGAGTTATAGGGCTTTATAAATTTAAAAAAGGCCCTTTTTTATCAGCTATTAGATCTACAGACTTAAAATTTAACAAATGTGGGTTTTTTTGTTCAGCTAAAATATACAAAAAGCCTCTTTTTTTTTTTTTTAATTTGCAATTCACGTAAAATTAACTCATTAAAAACTTCTTTATCCTTTAATCTGTATTGTTTAATTTTTCAACTCACCCGTGTGAAGAACGGATATGCCAGCTAGTAGAATATATAATATATACAGTCGGACCTCAATTTTACGAATCACTGTTTTGCGAACTTTTTCCTGGGACCAAGAGCAGCAGAATATTACAAGAGGAATCTCTAACGAACATAATCCACATAACGAACTCTTTTTTGGAATCTAACGACTTGGTTAAATAGAGATCAGACTGTATATACAATCAGATGCCGATTTAACGAAACTCTAACGAATTTCGCGAATTAACGAATTACTCTCTTTCCCCGATTAAAATGAAGGTCAAAGCCCCTGTTTAGCGAATAATGAACAACGATTTAACGAATTATTTCAACAAATGAAAAAAAATTATTAGTTAGTGTTTGATAAAATTGGGTTTTGTTTTTCAAATGACATCCTTTTTGTCCAGAACAGAAAAAATTCTATCTTGTAAGTAGAAAATTTCGACGAAAAAGGGCACATAGCGTTATTAAACTTCACAAGTGCAGTTGAGTCATGAGTACAACCTAAAGTGCGAGTTTTGAATAGGACAGGAAACTGCTTTCTTTTCTCATCCCACTCCACGACGCAGGGGTTATTTTAACTATTATGTTACTTTTTTTGATAGACTGCTTATCTGTGCAACTGAAGATCAGGAGTTTGTTGATTTGTTGGAGTCAATGAATACCAATTCTGATGTAGAAATTGATAATGAAATTTTTACAAAAGTTTCTACGTTTTCTAATGTTTTACATTGTTTGGAAACTATGAAAACGTACCTTATCCATCAGGATGTAAATGACGCAGTATTTTCTTCTGTCCACAAAGACGATAAAAGAGCTCCTTAGAGTCAGAAATCAAAAAGAATTTCTAACATCTGTTAGTCAGAATTTCAAAATTTCCAGTTATATGGTGCGTAAAAGTTCACTAATAGCACTTTTAACTATTGAATAAAAAGTTGTGACGGGCTCACACTTCTTTTCTTTAACATGACCTCTGGGTTCTTTGGGGCCAAGATTAATGGCAACACTTTTCCAACCCAAACCCAAGAAGCGAAACGTGAAGGGGAAATGCAAAAAAGATAGCTTTTAAATAACAGAAGTTTCAGTAAGTCGGATGGCAATTTGGGGGAATTTTATGTGCGAAAGTGATACAAGCATGAATTGACAGCCAGTTGAAGTTACCTTGAAGATTAAGCCATTAGGTCAAGGTGCATACCATTGCACGTGTGCCCAGACACCTCTTCATAACATTGGAGCTAAGATTGGATTAAGGTAGGATTGACTATTTAATATTAGGACTTGTAATATTATTAGAAGTGAGAATAGGTGGATTAAATATTGATAGTGGTCCAAGTTACGCGATTCGGTTTAACTATTACTGTGTGTCTGTTCGTCGTAGATTCTCTCTTAACTATAATCATCTAAATTGTTATACGTTTAAGTTACATTCTAAATAAAGTCATATTAAGAATTTAAAAATGTCTATTCCTTTTGTAAACCCTACACCTCTAGCTCACGCGGATAACCAAAGAAATGGTCACCTTAGGGGGGCGGTTTCACAAAGTGTGTAATTTTTAGCTATAGATATTTTTTGTGTAATTGAAACCTACCTACTTGGTAGCTAGTTAACCTAATTACCTACAGAAATACCTACTTGGTAACTGTGTAATTATGATAAAACTTTTTTTCTGTGCTTATAATACATTTACTTGTATGCTATGTTAAGTAATTAAAATTGCTTTCAGAATAGATTTTGAAACGGTAAGGAATGAAAAATAAACTTTTGAGCAATAAATTTATGGCAAAATAACAAATAACAATAGTTTTATTTCAACCAATTTAAAAATGGTTTGTAGACGATGATACAAGTCTCTCTGTAGAAATCCAATATTTACAATTACTTTTCAACTCAAAATGCTCCTCTTGACAGTTTGATCCAATAACTGTTTTGGAGATTCTTTGAAGATGGCTGTGGAATAAAAGATCGAGATATATAAATAAAATATCAGTGAGCTGCGTCTTTTGAAATGAAATAAATTCTTTGTGGATCCAGCTTCGTGTTTTGATGCATTATGTCAAATAAATATTTTCAGCTAATGCTCTTCAGTTCGAAAACCGTAACGTGGATAAACCTTAAGAACATGATAGTATTGAACAAAATGCTATACGTTTTACAATTACGAGGAGAATTCTATACATTTTTAGCTTCATTAAAATAAAAACTATGGTTATTTACACCTGTCTGCTACTAAAATACTGCATAAGATTTTTTTTCTTTTTCATATACATTTTAATATACCAAAAAAATTCCATAACGTCAAAAAATTTTATGAAATTCAAGTCTTTAGAATCATATTTTTAGTGTAGTCTCTGTTTTTTTTTTTTTGAATTCTGAAATTTTAATTTTTATAAAAACATATTTATCACATTAATTATACTAATCATAGCTGAACTCGAATAAAATGAAAAAAGTGGTGAGGAGTGAGTATGTCTTTTAACGTCGCCCTATAAAACAGGACAGGGGCTATTCGCCACGGATCTCGTAATTTTGCATGTAGGTCAAGTGACAAGGACGAAACCTGAGTTGGCCCCCAATCTCCAAACTGCCTCGCCAACAAGAAAACTTTGAGACATGACAGATTTAACGTACATCGGCTCCTCTATAAGACGGGTCTTCAGTAGCACTAGAACAGGATGGTGCGGAAGCTAAATCGAAGTGGTGGGTAAAGTAGGTTTGGCGTTTAGAAGAAGGTCAAGTGCTCATGTCCAAACATGCTTAATTGGTTTATAACGAATCTTTTGAGGAATATTACTTGATAAGTTGAACATATAAGTTTCGACGTGTACTCTGAGGTATTAGAAATTGTTTTAAGTAAACTTATTCTCAGATTAGATCATGTTTCAATAATTTAAATTTGGTATCTTGCTTGCTGCGTAAAGCAACACTCACCCTACCATCCGGTATAGTGGATAGCGACGGTGACTGCTGTGCCGTTGGGCAGGGATTTCAAACATGTGACCACAATGAACATTTTTGTGGCCCGGCCAATATATCGTCACACAATATATGTAAAAAATAAAATATATTTCTCCCGAAATGGGAAAAATAGTGGCAGAGAAGAGATGTCAGTGCCAGGATGTAGACATTAAATTTGTTTGTTTTTTTAGATCTGTTTATTATAATGTATTATTCGAAATAATCTTACGTTTCTATAAATATTGATTATTTTTTATTTTTATTTTTATTTTTGCTGCCCACAAAGATTTAAACCTTGTTTGTTTGGCCCAAGTTGACCTTTGTGCCGTAAGTAGGGACGTTTTAAGACTCTTTGAGGCCCTGGGCCCCTATGTAAAAGTAGGCCCTACCTGGGATCTTTAAAAGTAGACAGTATACAGCATGAATTGTCGAATACTCATTGAAATGGTAATTTGAAACAAATAAATGTGCATGAGAATCACAATCTCAAAAACCTAGGCACAAACCGGCTCGACCGATGACCGTATTTCGGCTAAATGAGTTGAATGATTGGAAATGGTATCGGGCCTAGGCTTAGACATGTGTGAACAATGGTCATCACACAATAATACAGTCTTACCACTTTTGCCAGTTGACATGCAGTTTGAAATTCTGTTTTAGGTAAAATATGTATAGGAATAATATTTGACCATTAAAATTATCTGGATCATGATCTTATTAAGATAGAGCCGAGAACGAAACGAGGCCTCGGGACCAGTTGGCCCATGCCTTCAGACGTCCCCCCGGGGCGGGCTAACCCCGCCGAACGGATTTTTAAATGTATAGTGCCTGTATGTATGCGGTAGGGGAGCCCTCTAAATAACTGTCGAGCCGCAAGTTCTCTTGTGAGGTTGGTGGAAGGGGAAGAGAGGTGGGAGGCCCCTGCCTACCTCCAGGGTATTATCCCTCAAAATTGGTATGGAACCCCCAAATTTTTCGTCGCCGAATGGTGCCGTGTTAACGGAGCCACAACTAGTCTTTTGCCGCAATGAATATCGTGGACCTCGATCAGTCACCGTCAGTCAGATGGCATCAGCAACAACAACAACACACTCATTTCACATCCAACATTCAAAACGTTATAGTACTATTCGCCCATCCCTTACTTAGAGATTTATGCCCAAACTAACTGCCGGTAATGTTTAAAAAACAAAACTCTTCTTTATGTGGGGCTTGATTTTTTGGGATACAGGCATCAGACCATCCCCTCATAGCAACAGATTTTTTAAATTTTTAACTAAAATTCCCTATCCCTTTTCCTACTTTTTTAAATAAGCCCTTCCCGAAAATATATTGCACGCTCTAATATTGCTTTTTAACTGTTAAGCCCAGTTTATTTTCCTAAGATTTTAATTAATAAAAGCAACTTTTTAGGTCTGAAAATGTCAAAAAGTTTTGACGAATCAGAATGTTTTTTTCAATATCATGTTTGATATTCGATGAAACATAAGTATTAGTGGCTAAATTTTACAAATACTACATTTTTACTCGTGAATAAAGGAATAAATCATTAGTCCTTTTTTTTTAGTTATGGATGCATTGAATTCGTTTTACAGATATTTTCAGCAATATCACATTACTACACTACTGGCCATTAAAATTGCTACACCAGGAAGGCGACATCTACAGACTTTGAAAAAGGGTAATTGTTTCGGTTTAGGTTTATTGTATTCCGCGCGCGTCGGTCGAGCCCCAATAATTTTGCAGAATATGGAATCGATGGGTTCAGGACGGTAATAGGAACGCCGTGTGGATCTCAAGGGCCCCCTACCCTAACCGAAAAACAGACGTGTTACCCTCAAGGCCTTATTGGATTGTGCACCCCTTCACGCCCTGATACAAAATTGGGATCCTGGCAAGTCAACAAGTGTCTTCCGAAAAATTTGAGGGCGTTTGGCACATGGACCTCAGTTCGGACCATGCCTCTCTACCCCCTTGACGCTGCAGTGGTAGGAGAAACTTCCATGTTTGATCAAGACGAATCTGGGGGACAGAATGGCGGACGTTTTTCAGATGAATCAACCCCTTTTCAGCATCAAGATGATCGCATCCGTGTTTGGCGGCATAGGGGGCCCTTGGGAGCACCCGGCATCGTCATACTGGTCCCTCACCTGGCGTATAGTGTGGGGTTATTAGATTATCGGTCACCCTTGTTCCTTTCGGAACTTTGGAATACATATTACATTTCTGGAAATTTTTTCGAACCGTGGCCCTCCCTTCATTAACCCCTTTCGAAACCTATGTTTCAGCAGGATAATGCAACCGCATTTGCCGATATTGCTACCCCTTTATATGGAAAATTTCAGTGTTGCCCCGCCTTCACGTTCCCAAACTTTGTCAACAGAAAACGTCTTTTGGTTTTCCAGTGCTGGCCTCACTATCGCCAGTCACTTGGTTGATGAGTTGTAATCTAGTTGAAGCTCCGGGATCTGACCGCATACCATCCCAAACTCTGTTTGCTCAAAACAAAATCAAGTTATAAGTCCCGTTATTACGCCAGAAGTGGTTGTTCTGTTCCTATTTCTCAGAATCTAACCCAAATTTTTTTGTTATTTGCGTATAAAAATTTTTTTTAATAAAAATCATTTTTTTTTCTTCATTTCTTCCTGGCGTGGCAATTTTAATGGCCAGTAGTGTATAATATGCGCGCCAGGTGACTCAAAAGGTCCGTTAAACTAAACTCAGTGGTGCAACAACCCATGGGGCCAAGGCCTATATGTCCGCCGTTTTTTATGACCTTGAGTACGAAGGGAGAGATGCTAAGTTTGGGGGGGTCAGTCTGATGCGCCCGGTTTAGTTCAATCGCTTTATC
>BMAV01012909.1:3424-23897 GCA_019973955.1 Trichonephila inaurata madagascariensis
ATTTGCAACTAATTTTTTTTGTAAAATATCATTTAATATTTATTATATATTTTATATTTTATTATAAATATTATTTATTAATAAAAAAATATTTATAAAATTTAATATAATTATTGATATAATCAAAGTAATTTTTTTATTTTATAAAATACAAAATAATTACAAAAAATATCATTTAATATTTAATAAACCTTTCATTAATAAATTTATTTAATTTAAAAAAAATAATTAAATGGATTGAAGAAAAAAAGTTGATCGCGTGGAATCGAACCCTAACCTCCAGCATAGAAAGCAGACGATTTACCAATCAAGCTACGAACTCGTTGCGGAAAATTAAAATTTAATTGTATAAAAACTAAGCATCAATTTCGAAGGCTGATTTCTCCGAATTGACTGGCCATTCGACGGAATTACATTGAAGGGTGAACACCCTAAAAGAGTTCTACTATTACACCAAGTCTCGATCCCAAATGAATTTCCTTAGTCGTGCCCTCCCCTTGTAAGTTAAATTCTTAATAAAAGTCATATTAAGAATTCTAAAATGTCTCATCATTTCGAGAATCCCACACCTCTAACTTACGCGGAAACCCCACGATATGGTCATCGAAGGTCGACCATGTTGCAACGTTTCCTCGAAGATCTCTTTCAAGATATGTTAAATAGGAATTTTTGGATAATCTTTACAACAACAAAATAATGTTTTTTGTCAGTGGTAATGTCACAGCGGTAACAAAAGCACCCTATGAAATTTGTTATATCATTGGTAATTATATGGAAACCATTTGCTAATGCAGGAACTGTGAAGGAGTGATTTTTAAATGCGTCCAAATTCGTACAATTTAGTGACAAAAATAAAAAAAAAATATATAAAAATAATAATTAAAAAAAAGCAAAATAGGAGTTTTAATATGTTGATCAATTTTCCACGGTTTAAAGTTTCTATGTTATCTTGGTCTTAAAGCATTTCTCCCACTTCTCCATAATCCTCATGTTGTGACCCACGTGAAATAGCCATCATACGTATGCGGTCCGCGTGAAGTAACTAACACATGTATGCGGCCCGGCAGAAATAAATGTTGAGTACTCCTTTTTTTAAGGGGTTAGTTACCGGGTAAAAAGTAGATGCTTAGTAGTACTGCAATATGAACTGTTTTAAAATTATATTACTTAACGCATTATAACTTGATATTTACTTAATATGTTTATTATATGCATTTAATAAGTAAGACGATACGTTTAAATACCGAATACTTAAATATCGATACCTTTAAATATCGAATATGTAAAACTTTATTTTGGATATTTAAAAGCGAAATGAGATGAAATTTGCCGTAGATTCAATGGTTCATATTTCCGTCTGTAAGTTTTCGTTGTGCTACTTCTATATGTCATTTGCTAATGTTATGCCTATATTTATATCTCTCTAGATATATTTGAGTGGGTCAATTTTTTTCTTTTTTTGATCGCTATACCCTAGAAAAGAATCTTTTCATCTAGCTAAGGAAAAACGGTAAAAAAAATTGCACAATTTAGCAAAACATTAATTTTTCCTTATTTATTATCCAACAAGGTTAACAATTTTATCATATATCTATTTAGTATTTACTTGAACGATTAGAAACTGCAAAGATTGATTTTGAAAAAAATTTCTGGTTACATTATATATATATATATTCATAGTTTCTTAAAATAAAAATAAACTCTCTCTATAAACGCATACTCCAGAAATTGAATATGTGGATATTCTTTTAGTTTCCAGCTTTTTGAAATATTCAAGATATCGTTCTTCATATATATTAAAATCTGTGAGTTTTTTAATTCTTTTCTTTCCAAAATACAGCCATCCAGAACTCTTTAGAACCATAGAAAATGTGTTATCACTCAGATATATAAATTGAAAATAGGGCCAAGATAAAAATTTCTGTTTGAAATGGTTTAAATTGAAAGTATATATTAAAAAGATTAGTTCATATGAAAAATTCGTATGAGGCATTAAATTGGAAATAATATTGAAAACTCATTTCAACTTGATAAATATAAAAGATTTTCTATTTAATATTCAGTCTCATTTGAATAACATACCTAAAAATAGAACACACTGTCCATATTTTAAAGTGAAATATTATGGTCGAACAAGCTTAAAGAATAATATTTTATATCTTCAAAAAGTATTAAATTTCAGTTACGTTTTTCCATTCGATCTGCCATGGAACAAAAAAGAAATAAAACTGAGTGAGTGTTATAAATGTATTTCGATATCCAGTTTTGTCTGGATTTATTCGGTATTATGGGACATTTAATAAATTCGTTCCAACTCAGATTTATTTATTTATTTTTTGCAGAATAAATAATAGAAATGGCTGACTTAATTAAAATTACTAATAAACTATAGCTTTTTTTAATTTTAAAATTTCCATGCATTCTATTATTTTTATGAACTAGAATGATTAAGATTAAATTGAAATTCAACTATTATTTAAAAAGATTTGAAGTTTGTGTATTAAAACTTTTCCTTGTTTTGAAGTTTTAAATTAAGTTTTACATACTTATAATGATTATTTTCTGATGAAGAACCACCTATTAAATCTTCAGTAAAGTTTAAATCAGTGGAAAAATAAAGCAATATTTCATTTTTATCACACTTTATTAAAATTTTAAGATACTAAATTTTAAATTTATGATTTTTCAATAAACTGTGTTGTAATAAAACGACCCAACAAAGCTTTGTCCATTTCGAAACAATCTAATCTTTACTGATATTTACCACGCAATATGAATCTGGAAAAAAGTAAGTTGAAATAAATATATTAAATTTATCATTTTGTTTTTCATGTTTCCTTCCTGTTGTTGTACAAGGGATAGATATCAATTTCCCATATAAAATTCGATTTGTATGATAATTCGAAGCTTCCTTTTCCTTTCAAATATCTATCGCAAGAAAAATATAACATCAATCTCAAATAAGAAAAGCATTAATCTAATATTTTAAATTAGCAATTGAAATTATTAATAAATATCAACTCAACAACAATTTCCCTACAACAATACTCTCATAGTGGAAAAGATTTTTTACAGGCAAATTTCGCTCCCCAGCGTGAAATTGAAATATAAGATTATGACAGTCGTAGAAGGTGTGACCACGGCTAACAGATAGGTGACTTTATCGCCCTTGGTGACAGGTTTGGTGAAAGATACCGTATTGCAAAGGAATCATCGAGAAGGCTCTAGGGTAGATCTTTCAAGAAATTATAATAAGGATATTTTTTGGACCTTTGAAATAAAGGTTGGTGGATTTCAGAAGAGTGCTTAGTCAAAAGCAAATTCTGTTTGCGCTTTGACTAAGATAAGAGAGAGATAGATCATTTTTTTAAGATTCTGTGCTAAGGTAACTGCTCTGGAGAGCCGTTTCAAGAACATTGTAATGCTTGTTTATAATAAAAGCGTTTTGTATTATTATAAACATTTTTTTTGTAATATTTCTTTGTGTTTGTGCGTCAATTTGTCTTCGTGTAATCATCTTTTCATCCTTTTCCATTAATAAATATGTTATTATTCAAATAATTGGAGTCATCAGCTGCTGCTTTTCCTCCACAAAAATTTGTAACTCTGTATATATATATAAACACTAGATTATATACCCGTTCTTCGCACGGTTGAATTGAAAAATTAAACAGTACAGGTTGAAGGATAAATAAGTTTTTAATGAATTCATTTTACATGATTTGCAAATTAAACAAAAATAAAAGCTTTTTGCATACCTCAGCTGAACAAAAAATCATATTTGTTAAATTTTAAGCCTGTATGTCTAATAGCTGATAAAAAGGATTCTTTATTTATTTATAACGCCCCCATAACTGCCTTGTGTGACGAATTTTGAAAACACCTACCTAAGCTGATCTCTGTATATTAGCACTAGCGACGAATTTAGCGGACTGTAATAAATTGTAATCTAAGACTAAAGGTATCGGCTTTTCGAATTCCGGTCTGTTGAAAGAAGCTTGATTCAATGAAAAGTCCAAGTTCAATTTGATATAATTGGATATATTTCAATGCTGAAGAATATTTCAATATGAATAGAATAGTTCACACGTAATAACACAGTTCACAAGTAATAGAATAGTTCACAAGTTAGAATTTCGACACAAGAATATTTCACAAAAGAATGTTTCACTATAGAAGTATGTTTACATCTTCAGAACGATACATGCACTGACTGTTGCCACAAGACCGCTTCTAAAAGGAAGCGGCTCACTGCAACAGCGCTACCTAACGGCTTTTACTATTCAACAATCTCTTCTCAGCAAAAATAACATATTGTTACAAATATTGAGTAATGAACGCTTGAAATAGTGCAAATAATTTATATCTGGATGGGTAATACGTTAATATCACTTTCTGTTGTATTTATCTTATGTTAAAATTGTAATATTCGCAGGCAACGCCGTTTCTTATATTATAATGGCGATTCAATGGAAACAGCGAAATGTCGGCGATAGAGGCAATTCGGCATCATTTTTGGTGACCATGGTGGCAACTTGACGATTAATTTAATGGTGCAGAATTGGATATGCTGTAGCGCCACCTGGAGGGGAGCTGCAAAAAGAGGATAACACAAAAAATACATGTATATGCCAACTTTCATTGTGATTGATTAAACGGAATTAGAGTGAAGCGAAGTCATTTATACTAACATCCATTCATAAATATATGTCTTATTAAACATATTAGCTAATTAGTATATAAAAGTAAACAGTATTAAGAAATAATTAGTACTAAGTAATAATTAGTATCTAAAGAAAAAAAATAATCATGCAAAAGTGCCAATCTGTGGTCAGAGGTGTGAAAACTCAATAAAGAATTTCCGTCATTCCTTCTATAGAAAAGAATTCTTCAAAAAGAATCATTACTGCTAGAAAAAAAGAAAGCTTAGTTAATTCCTCAAATGCTTCGGAAAAAGGCTATTAGTTGCAAAGACGAGGAAAGAAGTCTTTGATCTCGTCGATCGACCAAGGAGTGAAGAAAAGAGAAAGTTTCCTTAATTAAAATAATAAAATGTTCACAGAAATTTTTCTCTGATAGTATTGAGTAACATTTGACATTAAAAAAAATATATAGACTTCTAACATACTTTAACAAATAAATGAGCTTCGAATAATATTTCAACCTCTAATTGAGTAAATTTTCTGATTCTTTTCAAATACATGTATAATTTACCACAAATAAAAGCCTACAATTGTATCTAACGAGTTTAAGATTAGATAAAACTAGAGATTATATATATATAAGAGATTTTTAAGATTAGATTTAACTTCTAATATTTAGTGATAAAATTTAATAACTGTGTATTATGGTTTATTTATACCGTTTATTTCGTGTAAAACTTTGTTTTTATAAATGATAATACTCAATATATTATTTTCTCTTGGCAAATTATCCAAAAAAGTGCAAACAATGGGAATTAAGTAATACTTAAGAATAATATTTGCCTTTTTACCTCTCTGCATTATAAATAACATCATGCTTTATAAAAAAAAATTGCATCTTATTAAATATAATTTTAATCATGTTTCATTAAAAACATTTCTAAAGATATGATTTTATATTAAAAAGCATCGATATATGTCGTGATAATGGAACATGCATATTGTATTAATGTTTTAGTAATAGTTTCATAAATAAAAATCTATCTGACAAAAAGTGTAATGCTAAACTAAAACCAATTCCTGTTCAAAGCGAATTTATACGACTCCGTTATTTTTATTAATTTCATCCATTAAGGAATGTGAATCAATGATTAATGACTTTTTTTTATCTATCTGAAGAAAAGTAATGAAAATTCCCTCGCTTAGTGCTTAACCGTTTGAATGCTGAAGAATTTTCTTATATATATGCTAAAGGCAGTGGCATAACGTACACCCCCGCATCGCGAGGAGTTCAGGATTCTAGGGGCCCAAAGCCTGACTGACACCAAGTGCATATGGTTTTGCAATTCTTTGTAAGATCCGGCTTGGGGCCCAAAACCAGACATTGCAGGAAGGGGGTCCAAATATTCTCCGTTACGCCACTGGCTAAAGGTGCGCAATCAAAAGCTTAGTTATTATTTTTTTTGAAAATAATGATAAATAACTGTCAAAGACATTACTACACTCTTCATTATCACTTTTCTTATCATAGTCACTATTACATGAATCAGAACTTGACATTGTGTTTTTTTGTAATTATCAGTTTGTTTGTTAAAAAAAAATGAAAACATTTCTTATTCTTATAAAACAATAAACAATTTTTATTTACTACAAATAAATAAATAAAACACAGTGGTAAGCAGTAATGTATTGCAGCCATGTATGGTCGTACTGTAGAAAAAATGAGCCTATTATTTTGATATAATTTTTTGCGTACATAAGAACATTTTTTGCAAAAATTTATCTCCTGTCCTTATAGATCTGATGGTGATTTTTAAAAAACAGGGTCAAAACGTTATCTATCTTTTACATTCTACCGTACTACAATCTACGTTTCTACAGCCATGCTGCATCCACTGTGTTTTATTCAATTCCTACTATTATTTCACAATCTCCCTATATATATCTTGTTCAAATTTTCAATCGTTAATAAAACACATTTTAAAGCTCTCATTTGAGCTGAAATTTTCTATACACGCTTATATTTTGGGTGACAATACGATAACTTAATCATAATTAATTAAAATTCGCTTAAATTAATTAATTAAGTCACAGGCTTAATTATAGTCACATTGTCTTAATTGTTAGCGACTTGGGTCGAAACTTTAAAAGATTTTTTTCTCACGTTTTAAAGAATACAGTTGAACTGAAATGTTATACACACGATTGTTTTGGATGACAATACGGTACTTTAATGATAATTAATAAAAATTAATTGCCACTTAATAATATGATCCTGTCATATGTATATACAGATTTATATTAATTGTAATAATTTGCTAAAAAGGAACTAAAATAAAATGTTTCTTTGTTGACTTAAATAGGAATTGACTTAATTTTTTTTTATATTACTTGTTTTTTGGAAAATAATAAATAACTGCCAAAGAAATTATTACACTCTTCATCATCACTTTTCTTATCATAGTGACTATTAGATGAATCAGAAATAGACATAGTGCTTTTTGAAATTATTAGTTTATATAACGTTTGTTAAAAGAATGAAAACAATTTCTTATTCTTATAAAACAATAAACAGTTTTTATATATATTTACTAATAAATAAAAAAAAATACAAAATAAAATAATAAATAAAATACAGTGGTAAGCAGCAATGTATTACAGCCATGGATGGTGGTACTGTAGAAAAAATAAGCCAATTTTATTTGGATATATATGTATATATTTTGTTTTTCTTTTGTACACAAAAACCTTTTTTGTAAAATTTATCTCCTGTCCTTATAGATCTAATGATTTTTGAAAAAAAAAATAAGGTCAAAACTGTACCTATCATTTTACGTTGGCTTATTTTTACCGTACCACAATCTACTTCTCTACAGCTTACCACTGTGTTTTATTTTAATTCTTATTATTAAAAACCCCAATTGAATGAAATTAGATGATGCTAAAATTATAACAACCAACAAGAGCGTGGTCACGCGTCTCTTCATTTTCGATACAAAACAAGAAAGGCGCGATCGCACTTTCACGCATTGTTGGCATAAGACAAAGGAAGCACGATAACGTTTCTCCACACTCAAAAGGTTATAAAAGATTTAAAATCAAAACATTTTTTTTTTTCGTATAGGAAGTACTCGAAGGATAAAGAGTTATAATTTTCGCTACATTAGAGTATTGAGAAATCGTTTCTGCATAAGATAATTATTATTTATACACATATTATCAAGCACATAATCTGTTTCAGTTGATTCAGTTTGATCAAATATAAAATAAAAGCCGTTACTCACCCGCATTGCTGGGTATTTCCTGACATTTTAAAGCTGTACATTCCGTTTAGGTCATTGTAATCCAAGTCCAAGCATTAAATGTTCGATTGCGTTGAGTGACCACGGTAGCCTAGTAGCCAAGGTTGCGGACTAGTGGCTGGTGTGTCATGAGTTCGAGCCTAGTACCGCTGAAAAAATGTCAAGCAGAGGGGGCTAATGCAGATTAAATGTTGTGGTGTGGAAGTTAGGACAGGATATATTAAGAGTAGTGTTTCTCAAAATTTCAATGTTTGCGACCCAATATTCAATCATAATTTTCATCGCGCCGCTCTACCTCCATATAATAACAATGTATTGAAATCTGTACTAATATACTTTGACGCAAAAGCTACAATACGACTTGAATCTCTTAGTACCACCAGCGTATTTAAACGTCTCGCTCAGCCAGTGCATTTATTGCCCCGGACGTATATATACGTCTTTGCGAAGGCTTTGGAATGCAATAAAAGAACCTTGACAGTGTTTGCGATGTGGATTTGCTTATTTATTCCTTTTCTATTCCCCCTCCCCTAATACACCACTTACGCTAGCTTACGTGTTAAACGCGGTGGCATTGGAAAAAGAATCACCTAATTTTTAATCAGCATTCAAGGGATTAATTATAAACCGTTCAAATTATCAAGATAAGTGTTAATTTGTGCATATAATTTTATATATGACAAGCCCGTGGGGTCGCTGATAATCATTAAACTAGTTCTTAACTTAGTTTTGTTAAATTAATTATAAAATACACTTGCAGTACTGCTACATTTATAAGTGTGTTTTGTCAGTGTAAATGTGCATTTATTTCTTGTTATGTCAGAATTCTATTTTGTTTGTTTACTTCCAATAAATTAATAATTTTTTAAAAATAATCTTTTCTTTTCGATTTTTCAATGTGCTCGCCCCCCTCGTAAGTTTATCACGCCCCTCTAGGGGGGCGCGCCCCACAGTTTGAGAAACGCTGGGATATAGGGCAGCTCAGGTGTCGTCCTCATCATTTGACCATGGTTCAAAATTACGAGGTCCGTCGCTGAAAGTCCTCGTGTAGGTGCGACGTTTATATTCACTTACTCGATTGTTTTGAGAAATATTCTTATAGAGCCCTTGGCTCTTAATTGAAACCTGAAATTTCTAAAATAGAAGTATGTTTATCATTTACGCTCCTATCCTCCACCCCTTCCTGCCGTACTTGATTTCCTCAAATACCATTTTTAGAGGATCTCTACACATTGAAAGAAGTATGTTTGCCAATTTACATTCATAAATAGGAGTTTTTTTTATTCTATAACGCACTGCAACCCCCTTGGGAGTCGATTTTCCTAAAACTCGTTCTTATAGCAAATCTCTTTTCATTAAAAGGAACATCCCTGCCAAATTTCAAGATTGTAAGCTAATAGTTACGAAGTAAGAGAGTAAATAGAGTGAGTCGGTTTTATTCTATATGCATAGATTTAAAGAAAATATTTTTTCTTGTATATATAAATAATAAATGGACTTCTAATGCTAAAGGAAAAAATGTTTTAAAATGTAAGGACGTAGTAAGTTAAATGAATGCATGGGTATTTAAAAATATTTTCTATTGTAATATTTTTTATAAATATGGCTGTTTAAACTGATTTTTAACTTACATGTAAAAGAGTAAAAATTTTAACATTTATTATTTTATATATATATTTTTTTAATTAAGTGCGTAATATGTGTAAACAAGCGTGTTTGTAGTTCCAACATCTAACTGCATTAATATTGGGTCATTTTAAAATCTGAAAATGTGTTCCAAGTATTAGCCCTGCTGCTATTTGATTTTTCTAGTAAACCCAGTTACACATAATTTTCGGATAAGATTGTACCTAGGAATTATCATGAAATCATTTATCCTATATTGTTCTTTTACACAACTATGTAATCCAACATTTATTAAGATTTTTGACAAATTTTCGAAATACATAGGCATATAATCAATAGGTAACAAGTTTATTATGGATATATGGCGGAATAAAAGGATTAACTGTTTAAATTAGATAATCTTTTCTAAAATGAGACGAGATTTTTGTTTAATGGTAGAGCTTAAATCTTATTTGGGTGTCTCAGATTTGACACTTATTTCATTAAAGACAGTATAATGAAATTAAGGAAGCTTCTGTTCATTAAATTTAGGTGAACCTCGAAATAATCATATTTATTTAAGAGAACTTTTAAAGGAAATAATTCAGCTATAGAGTAGGGGTCGACAAACTTACAGCTGTGGCGTATAAGAGTAAATTCATGGTGCTACACTGTATGAAATATTTGAAATTTCGATTCCCACGATAATGCATGCGTATTTAGGGAATAGAGAAAAAAATACAGATTTAAAGTTTTATTACAAATTAATTTAGCAACATTTAAAAATATTTATTAAAATAAAAATAAACAACATAAAATATAACTTTTCCTTCTCTATAAATAAGAAAATTAAAATTACGAGGGTGAGTCGGAAAATAAGTTTCCCCTCTCAAATGTGGTCAGAGTTGTGTATGAAAGTCAATACATAGTATAAGACATTAAAGATAATACATAACTTTATTTTTCCACATAAACACCACTGAGACATTTGTCAACCACTTAATAAACTTCAAAACGCCCTTCAGGAAAAACTCAGGGCTTTGCATACGGAACAAGCTTTAAATGGCTTGTTTGACTTAAGCGTTGCTTCTAAAGTGCCTCCGGAGAAATTCTCCTTCAAAGCCGGAAACAGATGAAAGTCACTTGGTGCGAGATCAGGACTGTATGGTGGATGACTTAGGCGTTCCCAACTAAGAGTTGTGATATGGGTTTGCACTGCCGTTGCCGAGTGTGGTCTCGCATTGTCATCCAACAACAGAACACCAGATCTAAGAAGCCCAGACCAGTTTTTTCGTATCCCTCTGCTTGATCGCGGTCGACTTCTACCCAATGGTGTATCGATGGCTTGGAGGGTTCACCTACGTTTTCGTCAATAGCCGTTAAACGCTTCTTAATTACGCAAAGCCCCGAATTTTTCCTGGAAGGCTTTTTGAAGCTTATTAAGCGATATGACAGATGTCTCAATGTACTTGGTACTTATGTGGAAAAATAAAGTTGTCTTATCTTTAATGTCTCATACTATGTTTTGACTTTCCTACACAACTCTGATCACAGCCGACAGGGAAATCTTATTTTCCGACTCACACTCGTATATTATGCATTATGTATCTCTTAATATATTTGTTAAAATAAAAAAGTAAACGAAACAAAAAAAAAATATATAAGTATTCCCCTTCAATATAGTTAAATAAAAAATAAATATTTTGATACGAACCTTGTCTGTGCACCGCTCTACTTCATTCACTGTGGTGCACGCTCCCCTTGGGGAGCGTGATAACTCTACGAGGGTGGAGCGAGCATATTTAAAAGTCGAAAACAAAAGGTTATTTAAAAAATTATTAATTTACTGAAAGTAAACAAACAAAATACTTTCTGATATAATAAAATAAAGAATACACATTTACACTGATATAATTCAAGTATAAATATATCAGTACTGAACAATGTAAATGTTATTATTAATTTAACAATACTAAGTTAAAAACAAGTTTGATAATTATCAGTTACCCCTTGGGCTTGTGTGTATTAACACTTATCTTGATAATTTATACGGTTTATAATTAATTCCTTAACTGTTGATTAAAAGTTAAGTGATTCGCTCCTCAATGCCACAGCTTACCACGTAGACGAGCGTATTTTGATGTTGTTTTTTTTTTAGGGGGAGGAGAAATGAAATGAATAAGCAAATCCTTTGAAATAAGTAAATCCTTCGCAAACACTGTCAAGGTCCTTTTATTACATTCCAAAGTCTTCCGAATAATTTTATGAAAAGCACTGCATAGAAAAGATCGTACTTCGGAAAGATGTATATATACGTCCAAAAAATTAATGCTTTGGCTGAGCGAGATGTTTATATACGTCGGTGGCATATAAGTGCTTAGTGTCAAAGAAAAGAAAAATTGAATTCAATACATCGTTGTTGTATGTAGGAGGCACGATGAAAATGATGATTGGATAGTAGGTCGCGTATATTGAAAGTTTGAGAAGCACTGAATTAAGTGACTTCTTTGTGAACTCCTATTACACGCATAGATATGAAGAACCAAAAGTGAAAAGAGTACATGCAATTTTCTTCAAACTAGTAAATCACTCCTTCAATGATATTTAAAATCGCTGTCTATTTATCGTTAGAACGATATTTAAGGTTTTTTTCGTTGTTCCGTAGATGTTTCTTTCCATAATTCTGAAGATGTTAGTCCAGAGTTTCTCTAACTGTGGTGCACGCTCCTCTTGTGGGGCATGATAACTCTACGAGGGGGCGAGAGCATATTGAAAAGTTGAAAGCAAAAGATTATTTAAAAAAAATTATTAATTTACTGAGAGTAAACAAACAAAATAGAATTCTGACATAACAAGAAATAAATGCACATTTACACTGATAAAACACACTTATAAATATAGCAGTACTGCAAATGTATTTTATAATTAATTTAGCAATACTAAGTTAAGAGGAAGTTTAATAACTACGTTGGCTGGGTGGCGTGATTGGTTTGTTGCTGGCCTTCTGCACCTGTTGCGGGTTCGACACCGGGCCATGTCGGTGGATTTTCAAGATGCAGAAAATTGACACGGCCGTGTCGTATGACTATACGGCATGTAAAAATCCCTAGAGTGTCTATTTGGTTTGGGTGCTCACTGCAAAATATAAATCCTTGTACAGATTCACATTGTCGGAGAGGTGCCTCCCTCTAGGGGGGAGACTGGGCGTCAAAACCACCTGTGGCGATTGGTATCCGCCTATAGGGTACCACACTAAAAAGAGATACCAGCTTCCGGGTAAAATACTACGTCTTCAGTGGTAAAACACCAATCCACTGCCTATTATAAATGAAAAAAACTTTAGTATTCACCATTGGCCCCAAGGTCTTGTCATACATAAAAAAATTATAATAAAAAATTAACACTTATCTTGATAATTTGTACTGTTTATGATTAATCCCTTAACTACCGATTAAAAGTTACGTCCCCAATGCCACCGTTTGCCATGTAGGCGTACGTATGGTATGGGGGGAGAGGAAAAGGAATAAATTCGCAAATTTTCTAAAATAAATAAATCCTTCACAAACACTGTCAAAGTCTTTTTATTCCATTCCAAAGCCTTTGGCATAATTTTATAAATAGCACGGCACAGAGAAGATTGTATTTCGGAATGACGTATATATACGTCTGGGGAAATTAACGCAGTGGCTGAGCGAGACGTTTATATACGTCGGTGGCACTTAAGACTCGTTTTGTAGCTTTAGCGTCAAAGTGTAGTATTATTGAATTCAATATACTGTTAATAATTGGAGGGCGGGCGCAATGAAAATTACGATTGAATATTGGGTTGCAAATATTGAAAGTTTGAGAAGCTTTGTGTTAGTCCAATAAAGTTCTATTTCGGAATGATCAATTTATATCCACACAAAAATTGACACATTTGTAAAGTAGAGAGTAGAGAGCTATAGAGAGTTGTACCACGTGTTAAACGTGGTGCGCGTGCAATAGGTTAGCGAGGCCTAGCTGAAGCATAGCTATTTTCTTCATCATCAGACCAAAAGTGATTTACTGATACATTTTAAATAAATCTTGTACGTACTCTGAAGAACTTGTGATAGAGATGAGCATTAGACCTTGAAAATTTGAACAAGGCTTTTAAGGCCCTAAATCGCAAGCAAGGGAATTCGAAAACAAATGATATCTTAAAAGTTTCGTAGTTTTAAAACTATAGTACAAATACCCTGAAAGATAAATTTTACTAGCTCGCGAACTTTTTATGTTATTTCTATTTATTTCAATAAGTGTCCCTAAAAATCTTTAAAAATAGTAAACAAGTTATAATAATTTGAAATAGCTGCAGTATTAAGTTTCTATATGAATAATTTCTAAATAACTACTTTAAGATTTAAAAAAAAAACATCAAAAAATTGAGTTCGTATGAAAACACAATAAATTTCGGTATAATTAAAGTTTAGAAAGCACTATACGTATTAAATTAATATTCAACAAAATCCAGAGAAAAACTGAAATCTGTAATACAATTACATATCTCATAAATCTTAAGCTGTTTTTTTTACTACATCTAACTATGATAAATGTAACCAGAAATGAAACAACAGGAAAAAAAAAAAGCTGACGAGTTTTTCCCCGCCAGCTTGTTGCTGGAATCAAGTTTGCGTTGTTAGATAGCAGCTGGTATTGAATTATGCAAGAAAAAAGCTTTTTGTTGTGGGCAAAAAGAGAATTATTTTATCAATAAGGAGTTTTTTGCGAACACAAACAAAAAAGCACAGTGAAGTAGAAAGTGAAGATAGAGTAGGGAATGAAAAAAATAAATATTACGTGAAACCGTTATCCAGTTGCAGTTTATGTATTTATACATTGACAAATATTAAACTATAACTGATTGATTTAGATGTTTACTGAATTAATTTATATTCAGGAAAATTAATCTCAGTGATTTCTAGGAAACGTTTCTATTTACATAGGCAATAATCGTTGTTTTAAATATGCTAGATAAAATCAAAAGTTGACGTAAAAAAAAAAAAAAAAAGGCGTTTTGCCTTAAAAATTGAAAAAATAATTTTTTTTCTTGTTTTGTTAACTTAACTTACCGGTTCATTCAAAAATAATCGGAGCTTCATAAATTTTTATCGAATTAAATTATTTACATGAAATTTTCAATGTGGTTTCCTTTAAATTAGTACATTTCGCATGGCCATGGGTAGCCTAGTGGTTAGAGCACCGGACTCCGGACCGGAAGTCCTGGGTTCGATGCGAAATACCCTCCGAGTACACGCGGAGCACGTGCTCGTTAAATCAGTGGGTCCGAAAGTCTTGTGGGCTGATTCACGAGTGCAGAAGACTTGAGAGAAAATTTCCCTCCAATTCAGTTTCATGTCTAAATTATGGAGGTGTGAGATAGGTAGTGTCGCCATCTATCGTTCCTTCGGGAAGGCCTCTGACCAACCCCAGAGTGTTCTCCCTCTAAATTGGTGTGGAATCGGGCCAAATCGTACTGTCACCTGTAAGATGCTCAAAGCTGCGGCTAACGACAGGCGTCACTTAGCCCTTTACCATGATGAATTTCATGGGCATTGATCTGGCCTTTGCCGATCAGGTGGCATTAGTAACAACAACATAACATTTTGCATAAACCAAGCCAAAATGACTTTCTGGCCATTTTTGGGGATATTTTTCCTCTTTCATTGCTTTTAGAAGCCCTTGAAGTGTTCTTAAGTCTATTTAATTGTTTTTTTAAAGTATTCATTTAAAAAATAATCGCAAGAAGTACACAGCAGATTGATGATGGTAGCAGTTACTCAGGAGGAAGAAAATGTATATTTTTTTCTTTCAGCCGTCTTATAGTTAATTTTGCAGTATGACTCTTGATGAAAAACAAACTTTCATGGAGGATAAAGAAGTTTGCAATTTTTGATCAAGTGTCTTAAAATTTTATTTTGATAGTATTTAGCATCAGTTACAGTCTTTGGTTCTACAAGAAGGGGTTTTGTTAAGCCTTGAGGGGACATTCCCATACATACCATAACGCCTGACGGCCAACTTGCTTTTCCCAAAACAGCTGCGTCTTTGCGACTTTTTTGCTGGAAATATATATCTTCGTTTTGCCAATTGTAAATGGCAAATGAAACAGTTCTTTGTGTAACATTAAATACAGAGGTCGAGAACGTTTTCAATGGTGTTAACAGACATTTGAAGACAGACTGATTTATTAACTTTTTTATAGACAATTTTCTTTATCTGACGACAGATTGTCGATTGCGATAACTGCACTTTCTTTGCTAAAGTTCTTTGAGCCAGAGGATTTTCTACAGAGATAAGTCGTTTCAGTTTTTTTTTCTTTTCACTTAAGGACTTCCTTTTGTCCACATTTTTATCCTGGAGCTTCTGATCACCAGTCAAATTTTATTTCTTTTCGAAATTTACATAGTATTCTACTTGGAAAATGTCTTTTCTGATTTTTAAATGCTTTATTTTTAACATAATTTGAGCAAAAATCCTTCAAAAGCTTTGAAATTTCGTTTCGGGTTTGAGGATCTAATTTCAGAGCCATAATTTACTCCTACTAATAAAAATAATTAGATTAGTAATTTTAATGGTTTCATTTTTAAACTAACAGTAAAGCGATAAAAATTTATCTTTCATAGTTACATGCTTTTAAAAATGGCCACAATAATTTTGAATCAACCGGTATATATTTCGAAAATAAAATAGTATATCCTAACAAAATCAAGTACAGTCGAACTCCTATTCAACGAATTTCGTGATTTAACATTTTTTTTCTCTTGTCCCGATTAAAATGCAAGCTCAGAAAAACCTTATTTAATGAATAATAAATAAGGCCTGCCTAAAAAATTCTTTTAATGATTTGTATTAGAAGAAATTGGATTTCTTTTCAAGTGATATACCCTTTTTATCCAGAGAAGAAGAATATTTCTTTTTGTAAGCAGCAAATTTCGAGAGGAAAGGGTGCAGACTTTAAATTTTAATGTGCAAAATAAACTTTACAAGTGGAGAGGAGTCATAAGTGTATCCTGAGTTTTGTGTAGGACAGGAAATTCCTTTTTCTTATCTCATCCGGCTCCAAAACGCAGGGGATATTTTAAGATTTAAACGATTATGTTACATTTAAAGACAAATTGGCTATCTGTGCGAATGAATTTGAGGAAACTGTTGATTTGTTGGAACCAATGACCAGCGATTCTGGTGCAGAAACTTGATAATGAAACGCCTATCAAAACAGTTACATTCCTAATGCTTTACAATGATCGAAAGCTGTTGTAATGACTTCACACAGCTCTGGGATAAACTATTTATTTCAGAGTAAGAAAATCACCTAAAAATATTCTATTACAATTAATTAGCAAAATGGGTCCACAGATAGAGAGTCTCTTTCGCTGCAATGTGTTACATCTCGCTCGCCTAAACATACTTAAATAAAGTGATCCTTTTGAGAAATGTCCTATACATAGGATATGTAAAAGGGGACCACAGTTCTCAGTTCACTCTCGGTAATTCCACACCGAGTTTGGGCGAGCTCGCTGGTTCTTTGTCCGCCGTGTGGTTGCTAATTCGAATCCTCCTCGGTTCGAAGTCCACCTTAATTCGCGGACTCAGGTATCACTGACTCTCAAGTCTATCGCTAACGAGAAGCCTCAATCGGGTTCTCTTAAGTCAAAATCTCTCCTTGGTACTCCCTAACTCTCTCTTTATAAACCTCTCGTTTCTCACGATCCCTCACCGCCTTATCCCCATTGATCTTTTGTCCGTCGATCGCTTATAGCGGGAGTCTGTCTAGGCTCATAGTCTGAGTCCGGTCCTGCAGACAAGCAATCGCCCCAGATCCATGAGAACCCAAAAAGCACATTGTACAGGTGTCTCTTTTAACTTTCGGGCTGGCATGGGAAAAAACGGTCAGAATTTCTGACCACCCATTTGCGAAACCTTTTAATAGCAATTAGGGAAACGAATGAAATTTTCCCACGTTTGTTGGCGTCTCCTCTTAGCAATTAGGGGAAAGAGACTGAGTACATTACACTGTGAAGACATACCTCATTCGGCAAGAGGTAAATAACGAGGTATTTTCTTCTCTGTATAAAGTCGAAGAATGACTCTTTCGTGTCAAGAATAAGAAAGATTGGCAAACAAGTAGTTGGCAGTATTTTAAAATTTCCAATTTACTGGTGCATAATAAATCATTAATAGTATTTTCAGCTGTTGAAAAAAAAGTGTATGATTACTAATTATGGATATTTTTTGTGTAGTTGCTTATTGTAGAAATTCCCATTTTAAAATTGAAGAGTACAGTTTTGAAGTTGCTCACAGCTTCACTTATTTAGGTTCAGAAATTAACAATAGAAACAATTGTACTACTGAAATCCAAAAGAGAATTACTATGGCTAATAGGTATTTTAATGGAATACGAAAATATATGAAATCAAATTTAATCAAAAGAAAAAGAAAGGTTCTGTTGCATAAAAGTCTTTTAAGATCAGTATTAATTTACGCATGTGAAACTTGGTCCATGTTCCAAACAGATGAGAACGTGATAAGTATCTACAAGAGAAGATTTTACGATTCATTTTTGGAGGAATTCAGGAAAAGGGAACATGGCGAAGAAGAACAAATTTAAAGCTCTATCAATCATATAAAGAATCTGATATTTTTAACTTCAAAATACAACGGATTCAATGGCAGATCACGTTGTGAGAATGAACGAAGACCGTACCAATAAAAAAAGTCTTCAACGCTGAACCAATTGGCACACAAAGGGCAGACCAAATCTTAGATTGATGGCCTAGAAAAAGATCTTCAAGTTTTGAGAACTAGGAAGTGGAGAACATTAGCAGGAAGAAGGCTGGCCTGGAAAAGGCTGAGGTCCACCCTGAGCTGTCGTGCCACTGAGGAAGTTAGAAAGGCTTATTGTAGAATTTCCAGAAGATGCGTACAAAAAATTTGTATTTTATTTAGACACAAATATAATGAATAGCTATTTCGAACAAAATATTCGGTCTCGAAGAATTCATTAAAATGGGATTCGATTCTATTATGAAAATTAAATACCTCAATTTTTCATATGGAGTTTTTTATTAAGGAAAAACGAAAGAAAAAAAAATACTTTGAATTTTAAAGAAATTTGCTCTAAAATCATACAATTATGATACTTATGAAAGACTCATAATATTAGAACAAATTCTACTCAAACGTATTGGTTTTACGTAGTGGGATTTTTTTATTTGTGCATTAAAATTTTGTACTACTAGTAAAACGCACTTTTTTATATATTTTTTTTAAACTTAAAGAGTAAATTTCTTAAATTCCCTTTGCTCTCAAAAAGGAATTCTATAACATTTTTGTTAGTTAAGGTAATTTTTTGATAGCTTTAAATAAGAAATTTTAAAAAAACAACATCATGTTTGTATAATTTTAATTTTGACAAAAGGAACCAAATTACTTTTTTAATTTATTAAACGATAATGTTGAAGTAATAGTTACATTTTTGAAAAGTTTCAAACAAAAATACGCAAATTAAATAACGCTAAATAAAATTAAATGAAATTTACACGATATTTTATTAAACACTGTTTAAATTACTAAAAAAAATTTATTTCTGTAATTTTGCTGATTTATTGCAACGAAGTACATATTTAAATAATATTTGAATGTGTGTGTGTCTTCTATAAACATACCTTCACATTAAATACTAAAGCAAATTTATTCATAATTTCCGACTAATTTTATTGTACGCATTTCTTAACCATTAATTATAAACTAAATGAAATTAAAGTTTACTCAATAGTTCGAATAACTTGAATCTAATTGTAAATATTGTGATTAATAGCTGTTGACGTAATAAATCAATAATTTAATAATTTCACTCATCAATTTTCCCAAATCATCACAGTAAGTATAGTAAGATTCGATTGGATCGAAATACGATAACATTTTATTGTTTAATAACTAATGATATAATTGAAAAGGGTAAAGAGAGTATAAAAAGCAAGTAACATAAAAAAGAAATTAAAGTCAATTCCTATTTAGGTCAACAAAGAAAATTTTTATTTTAATTACTTTTTGTTAAATAATTGCAATTAATATATATATATATATATATATGCGTATGACAAAATCACACTATTAAGTGACAAAATAAGAAACAATTTTCCTTTCTATATATGGTGTTGGACTAATTCTGTTTGTTATTATTTATTCATCCATAAATCACATTCTTAGAAATTAGACCATCCCAGGTAGGATTCGAACCTACGACCTTACGATTAGAAGAGCAACTCGCTGTCCATTGCGCCACAGGGATATGACAAGCGGTTTTTTTTTTTATATATGGTGTTGGACTATTATTTTTCTTTGTTACTATTTATTCATTAATTAATGAATTAATATTTAACATAAAATTATATTAGCATCACTTCAAGTTTAAATAAGTAATATAAAAAATAGTTTTTAAGTCAATTCCTACTTAGATTAACAACGAAAAATTTTATTTTTAGCTACTTTTATTAAATAGTTACAATTAATATAAATATGTATATACATAGGACAGAATCACAACATTAAGTGGTAATTAGTTTTTTTAATTATCATTAAAGTATCGTATTGTGTACTTTTAATTTCAGTCCAACTGAATGCTTTAACACGTGAGAAAAAAACCTTTTCAAGTTTTGACACAAGTCGCCAACGTGGCTGAATTTGTAATTCTTTAAATAATTAGTTTTAATCAATTAATTTTTATTAATTATAATTAAATTATTGTATTGTCATCCAAAATGATCCTGTATAGAAAATTTCAGCTCAATTCAGCTCTTTAAAATGTATTTTATTAACGATTGAAAATTCCACCAAGATAAATAAAAAAATATATACAAATATATAAATAAATATATATATATATATATATATATATAT